>MVAQ01000355.1:0-13948 GCA_014825775.1 Krasilnikovozyma curviuscula
CACCAGCTGTTCCGTCACCTATAAGGCCAACGGTCTTCATACCAGCAACTTCAATCGCATCATTGACAGCTCTCCTCTGATATTGATCAAAGAATGCAGGAACGACAACGACAGCATCAATGACTCGTTCACCAGCCAAGGTCTCTGCCAGCTCTTTTGCATAAGACAGTTGCATCGCCAGTAGTTCTTCCACTGTCCATGGTTCATCCTTCTTTCCAGGCCTGGCGAAGGCAACTGTAGACCGTGAGGTAGGGGTGATTATCGAAGGGAAGAGTGTGGTGGTGTTGTCTGGTGAATGAATAGCACCCAAGTGAGGTTTGATGTATTGGAAAGTATCATATGGGAATCTGGCAGACTGTAAAGACATTTTTTAAGAAATCATCATAAGCATTTGCTGACAGCGAAGCAACGCAGCACAGCGCAGGAAAAAAAAGGACACAGCTCCTAAGAGAGAAATGGAGCTTACCAGAGCCTGAGCTTCACCACCGAATAGCCTCTCATCCTTCTTCCATCCCACAGAGCTGTGGACTTTCCTCTTGGAATCTTTGTTTAGGACGACATCGAACGGTAATCCAGGTTTCACGAGTGATATTTTTGTCCATTCCGCACCGTAGTCGATGGCCAAAATGGAAGCAAGAGCTCCAGGTAGCAGAGAGAACAGCAGCGAAAATGCAACCACTCCCTTCATCTTGTGGTATTCTTGAGGGTTGAGGTATTCAGTGTGACGTTTCAGAAAGCGCCAGCACGAAACAAGGCTCGCCACGAGAATCCCAATAGTAGTGTTTAGCACTAAGAGATCTTTTGTTCTAACAAGGTAAAGGAAAGGTTACAATATACGTTGCTCCCATGATGGGCTACTAATTTTTCAGTTGTCAAGTGTAGAGACGCGGATGCCCTTTCCTCGAGTATGACCCTCACCAGTAAGACAAGTCGCGACACAGGTTTCCTCAACATCCGTTTAAGATGGGGAGCGCTGCGTCTAAATATAAAATTTGAATAGTGGAAATCGTAAGGGCCGAGTTCAAGCCGTGTTCAGCTAGCGATGGCGGTCCAGAACTTACCAGAGCGCATATAACAACCTCACCTCAGCTGTTTTTCTGAATCTAGCTCTCAAAAGACCATAGATACACAGAAATGTTCGATTAAATTTTGTGCCCTCAAATCATATTATAGGGTACGCAGATTCGGGGCTCTGCTATGCAGCGGCAAACCCCGTGCTACTCATTGTGTCTGACTAACATAAGTCTTCCCTATCCTACATCTATCAGCTCACCACATAACAACATGAACTGCATTGAGAATCTGGAGCTTACCCCTGCAACGCTCCCCGGTAGCAAATCGTAAGCTGTGTTCATTGTCGAGCTAATTCAATTCAGACCGTTGTTCGGTCGCCAGATGGTATAGCTTCAGAAGCGTCCTGACACTCTTTCCTGTTTCCAAAACAGAAATGCTCGTAGATGCTTCTTGCACAAGCACAAGGCATGCTATGGATACGGACTGGGAGACAAACAGTTCAGAAAGATGGTGAAGAATGAGTATCCGTCGCTTAGAGGTGACTTTATTCGTTGCTCTTCAGGACTTACTTAAATATATGTCTGACTTCAATAACCTCTTAATTTTCTCTCGAAGATGCTGTTTACCTTGACTACTCTGCTTCTCCTCCAATTCCAACAGCAACCATCTCCCTTCTTGCGACAACAACCTCTTCAACCCTTTTTTCTAATCCCCATTCCCGCTCCCAATCGTCCTCACATACAACATCACAGATCAACAGGGTGCGTTCACAGGTAATGTCTGAGATCTTCGGCCTGAAGGCCCCAGAGAGTCAGGAGAAATGGGATCTCGTCTTCACCAGTGGTGCGACAGGAGGGCTAAAGCTGGTCGCTGAAGCATTCGACTGGAAAAGAACAGGAAGTTCTTATCGGTATCTCAAGGAGGCACATACTTCTGTCCTAGGGATCCGAGGGTGTGCTTTGAGTCAGGGTGCGAATGTTTCTGCTATGGATCTTCAAGAGGTCGAGGTGTGGTTACGGCCAGAGAAAGCTGAGGCTGGGGAGTCTGAGCTATTTTCGTATGCAGCTCAATGCAACGCAACTGGAAAGAGGTTGGGTGTTGGTTTGGGGAGACAGTTGAAGAGGAGACATCCAGGATACAAAGTTCTGTTGGATGCCGCTGCATACCTGTCAACAACGCCGCTCGAGTTAGACTCGATACCTATTGAGGAGGCACCCGACTTTGTCGTTTGCTCTTTCTACAAAATATTTGTGAGTTGTCTCCTTTCTGATCTTTGTTCCACTTCATCGTCCGAACCTTTCCTGGCGTTGGGTCGCAGGGTTACCCCACCGGACTTGGTTGTCTCCTCGTCAAGCTATCAGCATACCCGTCCATCTCGTCCCGTTCATATTTCGGAGGAGGAACAATCGAAGGTCTCTCATCTTCTTCCCCCTTCTGGTCCTTTCCATATAACTCCAGTTCCACAACCTCTCAGACCTTCATCCATCCGGCGCTCGAAGACGGCACTGTCAACTTCCTCGGCATCATCGCTCTCGGACTAGCATTCAAGACTTTCCATCGTATCTATCGTTCTCTCCTTGCTATCTCGAAACACGCCATCTGTCTCGCAGACTTCGCACGCGTGCAACTTGACGCTATCGTACACCCAAACGGCGTTCAAGCTGTGAAGAGACATGCTGCCTTCCGGTCCTCCGATGGAACTAGTATCAATCTTGAATTATCAGATGGACCAGTCATCTCGTTCACGCTGTACACTGCAGACAGCAGACCAATTGGACATGTTACCGTCGACCGATTGGCTAGGGATAGAGGACTGCAGTTGCGATCTGGTGGATTGTGTAACGTTGGATTAGTAGAATCAGCATTAGGATACGATGATGAAGAGATACTGGAGCTGTATAAGAACGGGCGAAGATGCGGTGGTGATGGTGAGTCTTTGAAATTTGAGAAATAGAGTCTAATAGGTCTGAATTTCTCATTGTCCTGTGCAGATGAGTTCGCACCTCAACAGGCTGATGAATCTGAAGATCGCCCTTTGGGCATTGTCCGAGTCTCCTTCGGCGCTGCATCAACCATAGACGATGTTCTGGCTTTCGTTGCTTTTGTGAGGGAGACGTGCACCTGCACTTCCGAGAAGCAAATGAGGGTCGAGCAGGAAAAAGTGGAAGTAAAGGAAAGGGTGGTAAAGCCCAAAGTCAGCTTGAAAGGGAAGTTTGCTAGTCTGCTGGATCAAAGATATGATAGACGTTGATTTTCTCGTCATCTAATCGAGATCATAACAAGGCACTTACTTGTTAATGGTGAGGGTTTTAATAAGTGTTCTGTCCGAACGCTGTCAATTTGGGCTGAGCCTCTGGGGATCAAAGCACGCGGCAAGTAGCGACAAGAATGCTGGGCTACCGTAGGTATGCTTACGTATCTATTTTACATTTTTCGTATGTTGCTAGAGTGGAGATTTTGTATTCTGCAAGCCGAGAAATTGTTGCACAGATGTCGGCAGTAGAGGTAGAGGTTTGGCCCTGTATGCTTACTTTGCCGTCAGATAGATCTGCTGATAGAGAAGCGGTTTTACTTCTTCAACTGGACATTTTAAATACCCTCGCAGAAAGGATAAGAAAGGATAAACAGCTTATTCAGGTATTCACCCACCAAGTCTCCGCACACAGAGGAAAGGGGGAATTGATGCGTCGCGACTGCTTTCAGGTTTTCATTTGAACTCTTTCGTGATGTTCTGTGCCGCTCTAGTGCGAATCCCAGCTGGACTATTCTTTCCTCTCCTTATGCTCCTCAAAGCGGAGTCTGGAAAATTCTTCTATCGGATTGTACTTTGAGTCTCCTCTACACGATCGCTTGTCCTTCGTACTCTTCGACTCCTGGCCAGATGTTCATCCTTCCGACTGGTTTCTTATCCAAGACCTCCTGATAGATCTTGTCCAGCTCCTCCGCTCGTCGCAAGTACTCGGAAGCTGGGACATACGGAATACCAGCCGCTCCGTGGTAGCCTATACAGATGGATAGGTGAAAAAGTGTTTTCAGTCGAGAGCCGCCAGCAAGAAGGACAGCGACGACGACGCACCTGGTAAAGGATCGACATCCTCCAACTTTTTCCTCTTCAAGAACGTACTCTCAACGTATGAATCGTACTCGACTTGATTCATCTTCCACAAGTTGTCGTCTCCCAAGAGACCGAGACCACCGTTTCCTGCGAACCAAGCGGCAGACCAGAGGCCAGCACCAGACATTGCTGAGATTGCAACAGCACGTGAGAAGGAGTTTCCTGAAACAAGGCGATGTGAGTAAGAAGGTTTGTCGAAGTCTGAAAGATGAGGCGCAAATAGTGCGTCTCTCCAGGATGGGACACCTCCAAAATAGGGTGCTTCGCCCGAGTATCACAAAGTCTTGAGCCGAAACCGAACAGGAATCACTACTAACCTCTCGCAAGACCCCAGAGTAAACCAGCAGCTGTTCCACCGACTCCAGCGTTGTGTCCATCTCGAGCTTGACGAACGTTACCCGTGATGCCTTTGACGGCGATAAACGTTATTGCTGACACAGCTGTTGAACGTAACAATACCACCAGTAGATACATATTAGATAAATGAAGAGGTGAGATGTGGTGTTGAGAGGTGAGGAGAGTGGGAACGGAAAGAAAGGTGCGGTGGGGAACGAAGTAGAGGTAGTTAGCCTTCATTATCAGAAAACTCCCCTTCACACCCACCTCGAAGCCCTGAACTTACTGAAGTGAGGAATCACAAGAGCTTCTCTGGACAAGAAAGCTTTTTGTAGTGTAGGCCTGAGACCTTCGAAAGGAGCAGCCTAGCGAATTACAAGTCGCACGGAGAATACGCCTGTCAGCTCTTCAGCCCTTAAATGGGAGATCCGAGAGTTTTTCTTACCTTCCAGATACTCCAGACAGAGCTAACCATGATACCCGTCTTTGTGATGTCAAAGACATCGCCAATGACATTGTAAGGGACGAAATAGTCGTAGCCTGTTGGATGAGGGGAGAATGAGGCCGTCAATGGAGGCTTCTGATCGCCTGTAGCAGAGTGACCACCCATCGCTACTGCAGACTTTGCTGTAGCCCCAAAAGATGAGCTAGAGATGAGGGGTTTGAGTGACTGTTTTGGGATAAGAAGGAAGTTGAAGCAGCGAATTTCCCCACTCGCGAGGGTGCAAGCTCAACACGAATTTTCTAACAAGCTGGGAACATTACATTTATATCTAATTGTACTAGATTTACTTCTATTTTACTTTCTGAGTGGTTCCAAAAAATAGAGAAAGAAAGAGACCCCTAGCTTCCCCGGCTAGCCCTGCCCACCTTTCGCCTGCCTCAATACGGCCTGTAGGTCTTCTCAATCCCTTCGTAAAAGACTCCAAGGATTGATAGTAGATTGATTTATGACTTTAGCCTGTTCCTGGATCGTGAGGGCGACTTAGAGCTTTATTTTGAATACCGGCTGTAAGATGACAAGGAATTTAAAGCTTTTTCTCTGAATCTTTTTTTTTTGTGAGGATAGCTTCCAAGCTAGAAAATCTATTCAGTTTTACTCATTTTGAGTTTTTGAAGGTGGGTGACCATCAGACAAAAAGTTCTATACCCATTTTTCGTTTCCTCGACCTCGTGAATCCTTGACGAAGTGACTTCAATCCATATTTACCCAAATCCTCGGAACAGCTCACACAATTAAAAGAACCACCTTAATCTTCTTACCAGTAACCAGCTTGGACTACAGGTCTTATTGCAGGAACCAACAAAATCTCAGGTACGTATTTCACTAAAGAACTTCTCTGTCCCAGCCAAACTTTTTCTTCATGTCATAATGCCCGTGCTGACTCTATCTACCCTCTTGGATTCATTCTTAACTTCATGCTGATCTTCCGGATGCTTGGATGTGTGTGTGTCTCACGCCTTTGCCGTCGTTGATCCCTTTTTTCTCTCCTCCGTTCGATATTCGTCCGATGGGACGTGGATTGCCTTGTTCCCTCGTCTGGTGCTATCTTTCCCATTCCCACACCTCCCTGAATCAAACCTTCATCGTCATATATGGGTTTTCATTTTCACCTCATTTCTCTCCATCTGGGCTTGACACGTCTTTAGTCATCCAAAGCAACTCGATCCCACTCGGTTCATGCTCTTCGACTCAAACACTAAATCAGATAGAAAGTACTCTTCAAATTTACATATACGGAACTCTCAACACTAAAAAAGTGAGCCCCCTTTTCATATGTGTCTTTTGAGTATCGCGCTGCTGCCGGCCCTTCCACCTGACCAGCCGAAGCAATTCGTATGTTCCCTCAGCTTGTCAGAGCTGACACGTTTGATTTTTCTGTTTATTCTTCAGATAACCCTTAACCATGGCTACCGTTAACATCAGAAGAGACGTCGATGACAAGTTCTACAGATACAAAATGCCCGTCCTCCAGACGAAGATCGAAGGAAAGGGAAACGGTATCAAGACTGTCATTCCAAACATGTCCGCCGTTGCGTCTGCTTTGAGTAGACCTCCTCTTTGTAAATCTAAGGTTCTTTTCTTGAAGGTGCCCTTAATTTATAATGACTCACGTTTATTCTTGTTTCCAACTTCGTGCTCTCCCCTTCTAGACCCAACAAAGTTCTTTGGAGCTGAACTTGGTGCTCAGACCAAGTTTGAAGATAAAAATGACAGATACATCGTGAACGGCGCTCACGACGCCAACCGATTGAGAGAGTTACTAGACGTGAGTTGATCTGCTGGCTAGCTTTGCGATAACAATTTGTTTGCTAGCTATTCTGACGTCTTCATGCTATTACATACAGGTTTTCATCGCCAAGTTTGTTCTCTGTGGGAAATGTAAGAACCCAGAAACTGACCTCGTCATCACCAAGAGCGAAGATGTCCTCCGAGACTGCAAAGCCTGTGGGGCCACCACCCTCATTGACATGAGGCACAAGCTTACATCTTTCATTATCAAGAATCCACCTGAAGTCAAGACGATCAAAGGACTCAAGAAGGGTGGTGAAAACACTCCAGCTGCTAACGCCCAAGCTGCTCTGGGATCCACAAAGAAGGAGAAAGCTGAAGAGGGCGAAGACGAAACAGGCGAGGAGAATACACAAGCAAACGCTGAGATCGACGAGTCTGAGATTCCAGACGTCGGGGATAGGGGCGACGACGATGACGATTGGGCCGTTGACACCTCACCTGAAGCCGTCGCAGCTCGTGAAAAGGAACTCGCCGCTCAGCTCAAGAGCTCCATGATTCTTGGTGGTCAAGATGGTGACGATGATGAGGAAGAAGATCAGGATTCACCATACTTTCAGTTCAAGACGTGGATTGTGGAGTCGAAGGAGGCAGCTGGGATTGAGTCGTTAGATTCGGCCAAGGTTTATGAGAAGGCAAAGGAGCTGGGTGTGGAAAAAAAGCACAAGGCAGTCTGTGTGATTGCTGAAGTGTTGTTCACTGAGAATGCTGTCAAGGAGATTCCAAAATTCTCCAAGGTCCTCAAGAAGGTATGTTGAAGCAGAGACTTCTTGTTGTTTCCATTGATATGCCCCGGACTTGAATCTAATGCTGTTTTGTTTTTAGATGATCTCTTCCGAAAAGCACCAGAAGGCTCTCCTTGGTGGAACTGAACGTCTCGTTGGAAATTCCTTCCCGGACACTCTCCTCCCTCAGGTCCCAAAACTCTTGATGGCTTACTACCAGCTCGACGTGCTTGATGAAGAGGTTGCTAAAAACTGGGGAACTCATGTCAGTAAGAAATACACTGATAAGGAGACGAGTAAGAAGGTCAGGAAGGCTAGCGAGCCATTCTTAAAGGTCAGTCTTGGGTGTTGCTACCTCTTTATCTGTGATTTGGAGCTTTGACTTACCTTCTGATTCTCATCTTCCCGTAGTGGCTTGAAACTGCTGACGAGTCTGAGGAGGAGTCAGAGTAAACAATATCGTTCCCCCCACCATCTCCCATCTCAAGCGCAAGAGTAACGCAAAAAATGTAAATTTCTCTTTCAGATAATACTTTTATGCTGTCCTGACGTATCAGATTGGATCTAGGTAATTATGAATCGTCATCTGCTCGATGTAACTCGATGTAACTCGTTGCTCGCAGTATTTCCATTTTCCCTTCCGTTCCTTGTCTACACAGTACCGTTGCATGATCAATTCATTTTCTGCCATTTGAGAGTGCTGCCACTCTTTGCAGTCGAAAGGAGGCGATGCGATTGGCTCGGCGTGCAGATGCGACTTTCAAACTTAAAATAGGTTTCCTGACAAAGCAGAAGGGCATACGCGCTACGAAGCTGAAGTCGTGATTGCATAAGGTTTAATGTTATTTTCTGAGTATGACTGCCCCATATCTTCTTACAGACGCCAACCCCAACAAATCGTTTCAGCAGCTTGGCATTTTCACTTTTGAAGGTCAGAAACCTCTCCCAATCTCCGTCGAAGACTTATATATGGTCTGGAGGAAGCTTGGTCAGCATAAATCTGGGTCTGAACGCTGAGAAAGCCGTTGGTTTCTTGGTTTCAACTTAACGGGCTGACTGGTGTCTTGTCTTAGTTAACTCTAGCCTTCGTAAAAGCGGTTGAAAGCGTGCTAGCCAACCTAGATGAGAATGAAAGTCATCTGCTTTCAATTATAGCACTTTTATATATACAGTCTTTGGTACCGTCTTCGCTGCAGATTATGGCGTGACAGCTTCAAGTGAACGCCCGTTTCTGTTCTTCTGTTGCCATTTCTGCTTCCTATCATCCGAATCTATTTCAAATTCATAAACATTGCAGTTTGATTAGGAAGTCAGTGAGAATATAGTCAGGAAGACGCGCTGGACGCTCTGATCTGATAACGGCAAGTCATTTCAAAACAGGGGGGGGTCTGCTGAGGACGTATGCCACCCAGGGAATCATGGGTTCTTTCCTACTAGCTCTGATTTCTGTGTTGATCTCTTTCTTGAAAATTCAGCGCCCCAAATGAGAAGATTTCTCATGAAGGCGCCTATCGTTTGTTTGCATTACAAAGTCGCTTAAAAAGATTCAGGAGTGCTTTCACTTCCATCTTCAGTATTGAATCGTTGACATAACACCAATGGGGCTGAACACTTGAAGAAGGTGATACTCAAAGGGGATAAGCAAAGCTGCTGCGAGTAGCGGCGAGTTCGCAGTTCAAGCTCGCACCCCTCCTCGTTCCAAACTCCGACCCTGCTAATAGATAGTTTGCACCCTAACCAAACTTCTGTTGATTCTCAACCACTCTGGAGCTCATTCTTCTATTCAGCACCACGTTGACTCTGTACCCATTCGGCCTCATAGCAGGCTGTTAGGCACAACATTGAACATTGTGCTCTCACCAGGTTTTTGCTGACCTTTCTGTGACAATCTTTCAATTTTGACTATAATGAGTGGCTCGTTCTCGAAGAAGAGGTGGACAAAGGTAAATAGTGAAGCAATGAACAATTCTCTGCTGCATCTGAAGATCAAAACACGAGTTACTAACCCAGCTTCCCTCGGTTTCGCTTCTCTCCAGGTTTTCCAAAAAAAAACCAGATGTGACCTGTTGAAAGGATCAGATATTATGGAGTCACCTAGAGAGGTATTTCTTGTTGGTCTGTTATAAATTAACAAGCACTGTTTTGTTGACTCCTGATTTCAAACCGCCTTTCTTTTTCAAGTCGACATCTACACAGGTATCTATCGCCAGCTCAGTTAACATATTTGAAGCTTTGGAAGATGCACCTGCCCACCCCAGCTCTTCCGAGAAAGATTCTCAATTCTCCTCTTTGTCGTCTGAATACGTAAAGCTTGGTCCATTCCAGAGCTACAGCAGCTCAACCTCAATGTCCAGTTCAGGATTAGACGACTTACTCTCAACCCCACTCAGCGTCAGTCTCGATCATCACGACAACGATGACGACGGTGAACACTACACCACCTTCACGTTCCCAACTTCAGGCGGTTCAACACCACTCGCTTCCCCAAACACACCAACTGTTCGGATCCCATATTCAACAGCCCCCCTCTCACCTTCAAATATCACGAAAACTCTCCAAAAGAAGAAGTCTATCTCCTCAATGTTCGGTGACCTCGGAGAAACAAAGCTATTCAGGCGGAAGGAGTCTCTTGCATCTTGGCCACCACCTCTTGAGCCGGAGATACCAACCGCGCAGGTTACCAGTATTTCCTTTCCAGAAACTCTTCAGTCTTCTACCAACAATGTGGAAAGCTCTCTCACTTGTTCGAGACAAATGAGTCTCGGAAGTGAGATTGATCCTAATGTAAGCCTATTTCTCCTCAAATGGAGACCAGACCGACATCGTTGTTTTTACCTGACCATCTCTGTCAACATTCCCAGTTCACAGCCTCAAATATAGTTTTACCAGAGTCAATTCCATCTACACCAAAATCTTCTGTAGGACTGAAGAGCAGTCCCCCCTCTCCGATCCCCATTGCAACGACGTCCGATCCAATCATTCGAGTTGATGTGCCTCGCAATCAAGGCCAACAGCTAACCTTCACGCATACGTTAAAAGAGAGTTCAGTTTCTCTGAAGCCAACCTCTGATTATACAAACAACTGCAAACATCCCTCTGCCAGCAGCCATCTCAGCACAACTGTTCCTCGAGCAAAGTCACCCCGTCGCCCACCGCTATCTTCACCGCCGACGTCTCCTCTCCCACAAATACCACCCTCTATCTTTGTTTCTGAGATCTTAAAAAGACGGGGTTCCCTTCCTGACACCTCTTCTCCCACGTTCCTTTTGCATGTCGACGGCAACAACAACAACAACAACAACGGTAACATCGCAAATAACACGAACTCCAAACCTCGTCCTCGCAGTTCATACGCTTCGTTACCATCTTCCTCGCCATCCAATTCTCTTGAAATCCCCCGAACTACATACCCCAATTACTCAACAACATCCCTCGGTAGCGTCTACTCCAACGACTCATCCAACAGTTACATTTACTCGCTGTATCAGTACTCCAACTCGAAGCGCTCTCTGAAAGCAGGAGGTGGAGAACAAGCAGAGGGGATAGTCAAGTTCCATGATTGTTCGTCCTCACAACCTCTCTTGCCAAGTCTCCTGTCTAGGCTGTCAGAAGAAACTGTCCATCCTAACGATGATCTTGTCGTCGTTCCAGAGAGTGGAGTGGTCGTCAATCCACCAAAGAAACTTTCGATTGAAGACGTCGTCTCCTCGTTACTGAGTGATGCCTAGAATAAAGAGGACAATTCTAGAAAATCTCCATCATTCATTCGTTCCTTTCGGTTTCGATTGCTTAGTATTCCCGTTATCTTTCTGTATCGCCAATTAAATTAAATAACACTAAGTAAAACACTCTGAACCCTTCTATACAAAGAACCAGGAGCCTGATCCTCGTCCCAACGAACCACGTCTTGCGAAAGCTCGCATCATCTATTTCAGAAGTCCCGGGTCAAACTACTCTTTACTGTTCCTTTTGTTATTTTCTGGGTTTCAACCGGTATAATCATAATCTAATATACTGCTTGCCATAAGCAGGAGACATATGCCGTCTATAATTCTCATCTCATCATCGGCGCACTCTTCCGCTCGTCGCGCCATTTGGTGTCCAAGACGCGTTTCCTTGTGTATCTTTCGCTCAATTCTTTCAAAAGATGTGAGATGATGAGATCCACCCTGAGGATGTGAACTAAAGGATATTCATGCCTGTTTTTCCTTCATCTTCCAATCACCCACTCTTCGTACTAGGAGAAATGAAGTTCTTCAAATCTTCAGGCCAACGCTCTTCTCCACCTGCCTATTCATTCCTCAGACGACATATCTCAAGCCCTGTTCTGTCCAAAAATGAATACGTGTCCCAGACATCTGTGAGATATACCGAGATACAGGATACTGAGTGAGTGGCTTCTCATGATTGAAGGTGGGCAACAAAATGACTGCTGACTTGGGCTGATTAACGATCAGAACTCCTACATGGAGGCGCACCCAACAGAAAAGAAACCACAGAACAAGAAATTCATTATCTAATTAGTGAGTACTTGGATCATCGTCAAGGAGGATACGCAGGCCCATTGTCAACTCCGTCGCTCTTTTTCTTACCGCAGCTCCTGCCAGGACGTCTACCGTGAGGACACATCATATGAAAAGCTCCATACCTTCACCGAAGCGATAAACTCACAGACTGTGATAGCTTTCTACGGTGGTGGTTGGGTATAGTTGCGTGAGTCCTCCCCTTTGCGCTTGTTTACTTGACAAAAGCTGTGCAGCAAGCTACGATTCCGAGACTGATTTTCCTTTCGTCGCTTGATCTCTTCTTGCCCGCTAAGGTGCCCCTTGAAACCTGAGCCGCTGTTACAAAATAGCTTTGGAACCACGAGGAGTCGATGGTGTCATGAGGTGTAAGAATATGCGAGTGAGATGGACGTTTGAGATGACGACAAGGAGTGCATGGCAAAAGCTTGAACCAAACTACCATTAACAGCAAATTAGGGCTCCTGCAAGTACGTGGTGAAACAGATTGTATGAGCCGAGCAGTTGATAGCAATCTGGATCGTAATTAAGACGTAAACAAAGAGGCCCATAGCGTGCATCGCTTGTCGTCTAAAGCGGTGGCGGCTCCTCCCCCTAGCGCATGATCCGCCAGTGTTTTTCACTGCCTGTTGTCGTCCGCTTAAGAAGCGTGTTTGAACCGCTATTTGTCTCTCTACCTATATATAAAGGTCGATTCCATTCGATTCTCTTCTTCATCTCTCATCTCTCTCATCAACGCAGTTCAACTTCATCCACTCCACCCCAGCTTCCCACCGCCCATCTCCAATATCACTCCTTCCATCGCAATCAATGGTCTCAATATTCTCTCTCTTGTACTTCAAGAAGTCTTTCCCGCCAGAATCCAAGATATCTCTCCCAGCTTTCGAGTCCAGCACCTCACTGAAGGGAAGCGTTGGCTCGACGAAACACAAAGAGATCCTCCCAGCCTATTCAAAACTGGACACGTCACCAGAGTGAGTGTTTCAACTTCCTCTACTTATATTGTTATTAATTCTGACTTCCTTCATGTCCCCCGCCCCTCGCACTGACAGATCTCATTCCTGTTTTCCAGAGTCCTCAATCTCCAGTCCGACCAAATCGATCCGCGAAGAGATGCTGTTCTTCGACCAAATCATCAAGTCTCGGCCAATGAGAGCTCGACCTTTTGAAGGCGCTTGAGTTATTACGAGACGTAGTCCTTCAGGTGAGAGCACTGTCCTTGCTCATCACGGCGTTTCATTCGTTTCTGACTTTCGATCTTGTTCTGCAGTTGACCTTAAACACCTTGGATGCAACATCAATGTTGAATGGCTCCTCCTTCCAGTGATGCAACATCTCTCGGGGTTTGCTCGATGCTTCGAGCGAAAGGATGTCGTCGACCATCTCTGGTCCGGCTCCCGCGACCAGCCTACCAGTCTCGATGGAGCGGGATTTGATGTGTTCATCCCCTCTTTGACCATATAGACAATGCAGCATTTTTTTATTATGATCCCTGCTTTTCTTATTACAGATTATGTTCCATAGCTTGCTTACGCGTCCTCGTTACATCACAACAAGCAATTTTTCAAGGAAGCGAACTGTCGGTTAATTATTGCACATGGAAATGTGTAAACAACAGGTGCTTTACTTGGAGTTCAGAAGCTGCCTCCCTTTGTTTTTGGTAAACTTCTTTCGCCACTGAAATGACACTTCGACACGGCAGGGGAAAAAACAGTGGACGTTTCCTCGTTCCCGACCAAAACGATACCGAATTGGAAAGGAATGTCAGCAGCCAGTACGAGTGCTGGAAATCCACCTCTAGATGCCTACTTCCCTCCCACAGCAGGGGACGGCCGGACTCAGGCACCGGAGGAAGCACACGACGACGACGATGTCTACGACAATGAGAATGAAGAGGACAACAACGCAGAGGAAGAGTGGGAATCAGATGAAGGATCAGATG
>MVAQ01000356.1:0-13844 GCA_014825775.1 Krasilnikovozyma curviuscula
ACATGGCGGCATGGGTAGCTGCATGCTTAAAGAAGAGAGAAGCGTCCGGAGAAGGCATCGCGCCTCTAGCGCCTCTGTAGACAGGTGGAATTTGAGGAAACATTACATATACAGCATCTCCCTCGCACAATCACGACAACACTCTTCATTTTGCTCTTTTATTGGTTATTCTGCATTGCGATCTGATACCTGTAGCTTTATGGTTTTCAACTGCATCCATTAATTCTCTCATTTACCGTTATCGGGACGGTACAGTATCCCATTACCTTGCTAGAGTGTTAGCATTTTTTTTTGTGTGTTGGCTCTTCAATGTGTATACAGTCAAATTAAAGAACATCTTGGCATGTGTACAATAGGAAAACTTGCGGATCTTCTCTGCTACAGCTCACTTGTAAGCGATCACACCGATGGAAGAGAAACTTGTGGTATCATAAGAGCAAACGGGAATTCAGATTAAGCAAGAAAAGTAGTTAGGTAGATAAAAAAAGAACAGCACTGAACTGAAAGTCTATGATTTGGAATAGATAGTGATAAGAAAAGAAGTTGAAGCAGAAGTGGAGAATGGAACCATCAAAATGGAAAAAGTGTTCGTCAATGAGCAGCACTAAGACTCTTTTGTTTACTTCTCCAAGTTTCTCAGCTGAGATGCCCAGTAGTTGGCGGCCATGCTACCACCAATGTACATGGCGTTGGGTTCTTCATAAGGTGTAATACGTAATGTCATCAGATGGTGCAGGTGGAACTACGATGTGTTTCATGTCACAGACTCACCACAAGCTGTACCGTTGTTAGAAACCCTGAAGCCTTTCATACAGCTGTTGACAACACAGGATCCATACACACTAGAATGGAAGAAGACAGTCAGATGTCTGAGCGGGGGCGTGATGGCGCAAATGCAAGTTGGGTGGTGGCATACCATGACACATCAGCAACGCCGTCGATGGCAGAGCAGTCGGCACCAGCAACTTCGTTTCCTCTTGGATTAGGGCAGCCTCCGCCTGTGAAAGTGGGGGAAGTGATCAGATCGTCTCCTCGAAAGTGCGGAGCAGAGTTTGGAAGGTACTTACAAGACTCCATGTTGCTCGCTGACATACACAATAGGTCGAGTCAGCAACAGCGGGCAGCCCCCATTAAGAGGTGAAACTTTCAACTCACAGACATCCAAACATTCCCACCCTGGTAGCCCACCAGCAATAGCAGGAGGGGTAGAGCAAGTTTTGAATCCTGGGCCGCACTTGAAATCCCTGCGGGATGCTCGCCTCTTCAGCCCACTAGGGCAAGTTATTTGGCACGAACCGTCGGAGCATTTGGTGTATCCGGCAATACAGTCTGAGAAAAAAAAAAAAAAGGTCAACATCATTGATAAGTGAACGAGAGGAGAAATGTAAATAGAAGAAAAGTTGCATACCGTAGTCGCATCCTGAACAGGTGGGGTCTGCGTTAGCTGGATATTGACAAGCAGTTCCTCCAGCTGCATTGATGAGCTGTGGTAGATTCAAACGTATCAAGCGTGTTAAATAAATGAATGAGCTGAATTAGAATCAGCGAGGAAATCAACCTACACCTCCAAGTCCTAGGTTATCGATAACTTGTTGCAAGGTTCCCGCGATTGGTAGCAATCCAGTGGTGACTTGACAAAGAGGGGCTATCACAATGTTTAGGAGTGCCGCTACAACACTGATGAGACCGCCAGAATAAGCGATCGAAGGGCAGGTCTGAGTTACGACCGACTAATGAACAAAATAAAGAATAGAATCAGAACACAGAAAGTTGTGCAAATTCAAAGCTACTGACACTCAAGTCCAGAATTGTTGCTGGAGCTGCAGCGCCGCTGCCGTCATTAAGAACACAAGCGCATTCGGTATTGGTGAGGACAGTGACCTTGGCACATAGGAGACTATCTGCGGCAGTTTGAGCAGCGACCGATGATGCTAATCCAACGGCAAAAGCAAGAGATAATGTGGAGAACTTCATTGCGACAGGAAAGTGGAGAGAAGGGTGGGTTGTGTTGTTGTTGCTGCGCAAGTGAGGACTGTCGTCGGAGTAGTCAATAAGTGCAGACGGAGTCGATGAGATATGTTCTACTGTAAAGACAATGTCGATGTGAGTTGTGGTTGAGAGCAAAGGAAGCGTTGAGCGTGCAAGGGAGTAGAACCGACCTGGTGATCTTTGTGGGTGATGGATGTAAAGAAAGTTCTTAGTCTTGACCTGTCGGCTTATATATCTTTTTTAACGGATACATCTAGTTTTCGGGCTCTAGAGGGGTAATTGCTGCCAAATTGAAGATCGGATACTGTGCAACACGGTGTTTGAGTGAAGGAAGAAGATGCGATCCTCGTCACAAAGTTCGAGGATCACTGCGTGCATTTGTGACGCAAAAGTAAATAAGCAGTATTGTATCTACCACTACATGTAACATCTGAGACGGTCCGTCCCTAACTGCAGCGCTTGCTTGGACGGAGGATGGAGCGAACGACTTGTTTCCGTGGTTTGAAGCGTCATCTACAAATGCAGCGATCATATGCCACGTTCCTTGGAAGCCGCGTGCCCAAGAAGGTCACTAGTACCTACTAATTGGTCTGGCGGAATCTGGAACCACTGCAGGATACAAAAAAAAACTAGCACTCGGATGAAGGTAGTGGCGGCGGTTTCAGATTGAGCGGAACGCGCGAATGTGTCCCTTTTCTTTTCCTTCTTTCCTTCTGTGAACGAATCTTCTTTCTGGTAAGGTTCCTCTTCACTGGGCCGCACAATTACATGAAGACGACATCATAGTGTCATCAGGATGACTTTCCAACCTATTCGTGCAACGCACACCTCGATGTGCTGACTTGATTCTGCTTATTTACTCGTAGACCCTGTCCCTTGCAAGAGAAAAAAATTCCATTTAACATAGAGGAAATGTAAAATTATTACTTTGATCCCCTTAGGTTGCCCCTGCTTTCCGAGCCGAGTAACGATATTCCCGCTGCAGACTGCCTCAACTGGGTACGGCTGACAACAAGTTGAGAGGGGGTAATTATCATATGTAAGCCGCCATCGTTTCCCAAACACGCCTAACTTCCAAAACAGATACCAATTACTAACGCTGATACACACAAAGTGCTCCCTTGTCGTTTCACATGGGCTTGATATTCTTGCCCTTGATTTCGCACCGCTGAAAATAAGGTTTGGAAAACAAGACGCAAACAGCAGGTGCTCTAGACTTGGTCGATGTTGCCCATGTACAGAAATTCAGAACTTTACAAACGAAAAATTTGATACTGGAAATTACAGATATCTTTCACGAAATATAGAAAGTGCTGAATTTCCTCTGAGTAGTCGAAGCCTCTCTGAGCTTACAGATGGTACGCGCGCGCGCGTACATCTGGCATGGCACACATGCAGCAGAGCTAAAGATTGGAAGACGCGGCTTTTTTGAGTGGCCAAACTGAAGTCAAGATTCCAATAAATGAGATGTGGTAGCTTCTATGTACATTTTTATGAGAAACAACAATCAACAAGAATGAACACACAAGAAGAAAAAGTTAAAAACATTCCCCGCTGCGAGAATGCAGCAGATAAAATTCGTAACATTTTACTCCAGACGCCAACCCCTTCATTCCTCCATGGAATTATCTATGCCAACAGCGCTTCATACGAACGGGAACCCGGAGTTCTCAGTAGGAATGACCTACACATCGAGCGAAAGTCAGTCGTAGTTAGCGCCACAATCGCAGAGCTCGGTGCCTCGGATTGTCGACACTCACTTTGTTCCAAAAGTCCGATCCTAAGTCCACATCTAAGAACAGCTGATCTCCAGGCTGAGAGCCGATGTTTCCCCAGTCGCTGAGCGAGTTCAGATCCGATGAGAATTGTGCCGGCGTTGTTGTGGATTCTGGGAGAGGTGAGAGTGCAAATCCGTTTCCCATATGATGGTTATTGATATTGAAGTTCTGCAGGTGTTGAGATCCTCCCATTAATGAAGAAGAGTTAAAGGACGCCGAAGAAAGGGCATTTCCTCCTCCGTACTCAGAACTGACAGTACTGCTTAAGTTTTGGTTCAAAGAGTCTGGTAACTGGAAGCCATGGCTCCAAATGTTGATATTGGATGACGATGGACCACCACTGATTGGAGTCATTCCAGAATGAGTATTGTTGTTATTATTACTGAATGGGTACGGTGACTGGAAGTTGAGAGGTTCAGGTGTAGCGGCGGCTGTTGCATATTTTTCAGGGATGATGGGAGTTGCTGCACCGGTATGAGAAACGAAATCTCCAGCGAAGGAGTGACGTAATTTTTTAGCGACCGTTCGAAGAAGCAGCGCATGTCGTATTCCAAGATGGTCTTTGTCAGGTGAGGAGTTCGCCAAACAGTAGATCACCTTTTCGATGAGCTCCAAGATGGCTTTTGTGTCACCATGAACAACCTGCATCATCGGAATGGTAAAATATTATCAGTAGAAGCAACGGAAAAGTGAAGCTTCCATTTGAACTACTCACAGCTCCAGAATAGAGGGCCTTGAGGAGGAATACACTCGCGTACACAAACCAAAGGAAAAATCGGCCAGGCAAGAACGGCAGAGCACCCCCAGGATGTAGTTTTTCGACACAAATTAACAGCAACTGTTTTGCTGCATCAATGCTCTCAATAATGAATTTGGCATCTGGTGATTGTGTCGTACCACGTAGGAAGATGCCTTCGTTCTTGTGTATGTCTCCATTCGAGTTACCGTGTGTTGCTGCTCGTTGAACATGTGCCTGGAAGGCAAAGGCATAAATATAAAGACGGAGATAATGGAAGGTGCACCATACAACTTCGTCAGTTGGGTAGTTTGGGAACTGGATGTGTTGCCAGGTGAGGAGAAAACCATTCAACGACCGCGTGAATTCGTCCAAGAACTTACGATATTGAAGGATGATAGTAAAAATTCTTAAAACTACAGTCGACTGAAACGATTGGATATATGAGAGAAAACACACCTTGTAGTATTCTCCAGCACGAACCAGCGAAATTGTTCTGTCATTGGAAGGATACAAGACGTCATCTGTTTTCAAGCCCAAGTCGTCACTTGAATAAATCTTTTTTATAAAAATAGAAAAAAAGAACACAAAACTCACGTGCATTAGTCATGATTTGTGTCAACTCGACGATCGCCTGTACCGTCAAGCAGCCGTCGGGCAAACTTGGGAAGTTAGTGACCGCATCCTTCGGACTAGACTTATTGAAGCAGAGGCCAGGACCTCTTGACCAAAAGGCTTTACCAATTCGAATAGAGATATGTCGGTCGAAGAGGTAGCAATCTGGACGAAGACGCAAATCACGTTAATCCACGTTACAGATGGAAATAGGGACCAGAGGTGAGGCGTACAAGTCCAAGCCAGTCTCGCCCGGTCAAGGTCTGGATTACTTTCTTCGTCGGGATCTACATAAAGAGAGTTTTGGTCCAGGCCCAGGAGATAGCCTGTTCTTACAGCATGGCCAACCATGAACCTAAATCCGAGATTTAACGCAGTGGGAAACACAAGGGCAAGGTTAAAAAAACAGATATCAAGGTCGAACAACGTAAAAACAAAAAAAAAAAAGTCTACCAAGCTTGTTTATTTTCACCGTCGTGCGCCAAAATAGTTGTGAGCCCTGTCTGACGAGGGACGTATTCAGACAGGAGCAGCATGCCTGGCGCAGCCAAACAGATTTGGGCTTTAGACTTCCTCGAAACACATTGATTTGAACGACACGACTCACTTTCCACAAATCCAACAGGTGCATCTTTCCCATCAATCAAGATCTCGTTCATCAACCCCTTTGAATAAATTGATGGCCAAGTCAACAATCCACCCAATACACGGAGTTGACGAAACACATACCTTCATCACAACCCAGCTATCGGAATGAACATGCTGCATCTTTGGATCTGGATCAAAACGGGAGACGATAATAACAAATGTGACTAGTAGATGCTTTTCTTCGTAAGCGAAGCGCTGGATCTCAAGGTCGGTTTTGGGCATGCGGGAGTCCGGTACCATTGGCTAGATAAAAGTGTTGAAGAGTTGCATGGAAACAAAAGAGGTTTAACATCAAAGGTTATGTCAGTGATGGTGGCTTAAAAGAAAGCGAAGGGAAGAAAGCCACTCACGAAGATCTGATGGTGCCTCGTAAAAAAATGTTCAATGTAAACTTTTAACTGCTCAGCATTCACGATACCCTTCTTGAGCAACACAAACTCCTCCAATGGCGGAATGACAATCTCATTCTCGCCCTCGAAATCTGCGCTACATGGTCGATTGACAAGTTCGCCATCTGCGTTCTGTTCTAACGCCCCATCTGCCCCAGTACCCCCCATTTTAGACGAATCCCCGTCTCCAGACGTGGGAGTATCCTTAATCTGTTTATTACCGCTACTGTTGGACGTGCCACTGCCTTTGATATGTCCCTCTGCGGTGATGGCAAGCAGCGACAGCGCATCGGCCTCATTGTGCATATCACCTACGACAAAACTCTCAGGATCGTCTCTATGAGGTTGAAACTTTCTTTTGTTTGAACCAGTGGTAACGTTTGTGCCGGAGAGGGAAGGTGGGGTGAGTCCGTCGCCCGGTTTGAGTCTCCGGCTCGACGAGGCGGCACTTTGGTGAGAGGACGAGGCGGGCGAGGTGTCTTCCATAGAAAGGTCGTGGTTGTTGATCGGTGATATGTGGAAACCTGCAGGAGATATTCCCGAGTGCGGTGTCGTCCCAGAAATGGTGGGTATTGAAGTAGATGAGTACGAGTGCTGTTGGTGAAGGAGAGGATGGTGGGGTTCCGCTTGTCGATGGCTCTGGGTACTCATCTGGAGAATGTTTTGTATATAATTCTCAGTGGGATAAGGGGGTGATATGACGACGTTTCCCGCTGAAACAGCTGTCGGTGCTGTTGAGGACGAAGAAGAAGCCACCGGTATTTGGATTTCCTGCTCTTCACCTTTCCATCGTTTGGACGATTGCTCACCTCCAAACGAGTCTTCACCTGACTGAGTAAAGGAAGAAGACCTTGCTCTTCCCTTTCCGGCTAGGTTTCCACCTCGTTTGGCTGCAATCATCCACAAAGATGCGAGGTTTTTATTCAGTCGTTCTGCCCCGTGAAATTCTTCTCTAAGAGAATTAAACCGTGCTTACAAGGTGCAAATACACATTCTCTTGACTCCCTTTTGCATCGAGCACAGGGAGGTTCACCAGGCGAGTCGATATCTCCTAGGTCGCTGTAATTTTCAAACGGAATGCTCGACCAGCTGGTTTGAATGGGTTACGGAAATATGTTATGACGAGGTAAGCTCACCATTTGGCTTTCCTGCTACGACAGTGAAGACTTATACGAGCAGAGCAATAGAGACGAATTCAGTTACTAAGTCCATACTGAAACTGGGTCCTGCTGACTGACCAAGCCTTGTACGACCGCCTCGCCTTTTCCTTGTCCTTTTCCGTGGCCTGCTGATGGATTGAAATCACTGCATTTGCTTCCTCCTGGGTACTAGATTCCGCCATGAGGAGATCGGCACTTGAGAGGAACCCGTCGATAGGCTCTTACGGTGGGACGACTAGATGCTGGTTTGAAGTTGGGCAGGGGCGGTAAACGACGGGGTAGAGGAAACGCACGCCAAACATTTCTCGACATTTTTTTTTTTTTCCCAAACGACATGATATGTGTGTCATTTCTTTTGTTTGTTCATCATCGGAAATATCTGCGTCACCAATTTAATAATCAGTTATTCTGTAATGCTACCTATTTACTCGCTATGTTTACGAAGCCTTCTCCCTTAAGTTTACCACTCTCTGACACTTCCATCTGGCGCTCTCCAGACTGGGTTACGCCAACTATAATTGGCATTGTCAATCGCGTTCTTTCTCACTAACTCCTCATCGATCTCAATGCCCAACCCAGGCCCTTCGAGCGTCTTCACCATGCCGTTGACGACATCAAACACTTCCGGGTTCTTGATGTACGACAACAAGTCCCAGTCACCAATGTTATAGTGCATTTTGATGCTCATCTCGCAGATGACAAAGTTTGGTGTGCACGAGGCCACCTGAAGCGACGCGGCGAAAGCGATGGGTCCCAAGGGACAATGTGGTGCCACCCCGACGTCGAACGTCTCTGCCATGATTGCAATCTTCCGTGTTTCTGAGATTCCTCCTGCGTGTGCGATCTGGTGAGAGATACACTGATGTGAGTGGGAGATCGTCACAGTAATGGAGAGTGAAGGAAACTCACATCGGGTTGAATAATGTCGATACAGCCAGCCTCGAGGTAAGGACGAACATCCTGACGAGTAAATAGACGTTCACCGAGCTATAGCAGCATCGAAAATGTTAAAAATGTGTTTTGCAACGAGAGAAGAGAAAATTATGACCAACTGCGATCGGAATCGTGGTCTGAGCGTAGAGCTGCTTCAATTCTTGAATCTGACCTGGAAGGAGGGGTTCTTCAATGAAGAACGGTCCATGAGGTTCCAGTAGTCTGGCAAGCTGTTTGGCCATAGGTCTGTGGACTCTCCCATGGAAGTCAAGACCGGCGTTCACTTGTCGCACCACAACGTCAGTTTCGCTCCATCCATCTGTCAAAATTTACAAAAGGAGGACTGACTTCCAATACTTCGAACTTCTTTCAGCCTTTCAACAGTGGCCTGTAATGCATCTTGGCTATCCAGCCAACCTAGGCTCTCGCTGCCGTTCATCTTGACATGGGTGAAGCCCTGCTTCTTTCTCTCAGTTGCCTGGGCAAGGATGTCTGTTGGACGATCACCACCGATCCAGCCATACACCTGGATGTGGTCTCTTACACGACCACCCATCAGCTGCCAGACGGGCACGCCCAGCTTTTTGCCTTTGATGTCCCTGTCAACGTAAGGAAGGAGGTAAGAACAGTGAGGCTCGGGGGCCGCTGATGGTGGGCCTACCAGAGAGCAATATCCTGCGACAAAAGAAGAGCAATTAGATCGAGTGCTATCGAAAAGATCAGCGTCGAACTTACCAATCCTGAAATCGCAGACATAAGAACGGGTCCACCTCTGTAGAAACGGTGGCGGTACAGTCTGACGGTAAAGTCGTCAGTGTCAGCGTTAGAAACAGTTGAAATTAGATAAATCCTCACGTAGTATAGATATCCTCAATGGCATCGACGTCCCAGCCTGTGATTCTCTCCCTGATATCAGCGAAAGCACCTTCGACGGCTTCAGCGTGCTATACAAATGATCAAAGCCTGTCAGTATATGGATTTAACAATCATCAGATGAGTGTTAGCTTACTCCTTCAAGCGTGGCTTCACCCTATTGTAAGGTCATCGAGAAATCCGAGTTCAGAATATCGTGCGGGGAAAAATCATGTCGAGAGAAGAGACTTACCCAACCGACGTTTCCTTTGCTGCTTTCTACTCTAACGAAAAGCCATCTAGGGAGCTTTATAAATGCAATGCTAAGTTAACAAATCAGTTTTGGAAAGGTGAGAAAAAGAGGAAAGGACGTGCGACTCTGAACGTTTCAATCGTCTTGATGACGTCTGAACCTTCCTTGACACCAAGGCCGGTCGGATGGGACGAGACGTAGGTAGTCATTGCGTTCTTTCTGAATTCTGAGGCTGAGATGAGATGGAGAGTTTGTGGAGAAATAGGAAAGAGAAGGGAGCCCTGGGTTTTGTTGTAAGGGTGGCGACGAGATGCCTTTCGTACCGCTTACCGGACGGACGGCTAACGCAGGCATTCTTACCCCTTTGTTTTGATTTCCAGGCTGTTGACGGCTTTGTTTACACAAGGAAGAAAAGCCCAAATACAATACTGATACAAGCCTCAAACGAAGCGAAGTAGCACAATAGTTATTCTCAAACCTTGTCCGTCGAATCAATTTCCCCACTCTCATCACTGATGTCCACGTCCTGGTGCATCAACCTCGCATCAAATCTCCCACTCTGGACACCATGTTCAAACTGCTGATCGAAACCTCCTTCTACATTCTCAATATTACCATTTCCATTCCTGATCTTGTGTATCGTACCGCCTCGGTCGGAGAGGTTCGTCGACACAACACCACCGCGGAAAGCAGAGTCGATAGCGGGTGCGCTTCGCGAGCCCTGGCCTGTGCTTGAGAGGTCTTCATCGGCTTGTGCGACTCCCAGATAGCGCTTGCGCTCGCGGGAGCTTCGACTGGGATTTGAGTGATGTGTTGCATTAGAGGTGGGCAAGATGGGGGGCGTGGGGAGAAGACTTACGTGTTGATTACCCTCATGAATGACAATTGATACACTTTACTCTCGGAGAACTGGATAAGCCAGAGAAATGACGAATATGGCTGAACAGGAAGAATACAATAAGTCAGAACGCCAAGGTCGTGCTTGAGAGCCGACTGAAAGAGGAGCACTCACCAAGACATTATATACAATCACCAAAGCGATGGCCGAAACTGTAGGAATCAGTTGTGTTTGAGCACTTATAATAGTAATGGGAAAGGCGAAGACTGCATGAGTAAGACGACAGAAGTCCGTAGCAGAAGAAGTGGACTGACATAAACCTGGTGAGCTGGTTCACTGGCGTATTTCTACCACCTACAATCACAGGGGACACAAAAATTGAATTAGTAGTCATAAGGGAAGGGTGAGAGCCTAAGTAATCGTCACGTACCGACAACTTTGTCCGTCTTGACTAGACGATACATGATTGTCGACGTGACGACCAAATCTGTGACTGTTGCACATCCTTTCCAAATCGAGAATGTCACTTGAAGTGTATACTGATGCCATGCGCAGAAATAAAAAGGAAGAAGAAAATGAGTTGTCTGGAGTAGTTTCTCCGCAGAAACGGAGGAGAAGGGCGAAGATACTTACCGCGTCGCTGAAGGCGAATTGATAGATTAGTGCTGAGTAAATAGCATTAGCCAAGCCAGAAGTGGTCGATAAAAACAGAAGTATGCAGCAGCAGATGAGTAGGGGCCGCGATTCTCCTGCGAGCTTGTAGGCGATTTCGACGTAGTAAACCTGAATCGGCCTGTTTCGTTGGCAAAGAAAAGGAACAACAATAAATTGAGGCCTCAGTAGGAGAAATGGGCAGCTAGATAGGGAGGAGAATAGAGCAAGTACAGGGATGAAAGTATATCCGTCAGTTCGAACGCAGTGTTGTAGTACGTTATATCAACAGCATTAGGACTAAAGCAACAACGGACTTTGTCAACACTTCGCTTTGCACGCCATGGCAGATGTAGAGAGAATTGGCAAACTCACTCGAACGTGACGAACGCTACGAAGCTTTGAGCGAAGACGGCGGCATGGCTGAAGAACGCCCAGACAACGCTCCATATGACGAGCCAGCGGATCTTGGGGACATCTTTTTTATGAGGCAGGAAGTAGCGGAAGAACTCGTTGATGAGGAGACCGAGAACGAGGGTGTCGAGCCAGAAGCCTGAGGTGGCGGGGGTCAGCAGGAGAGGAAATAAAGAAGTCCTGAAGGGATTGGGTGGGACGAACCGACCAAATCTGGGTTTTTAGAGAGAATAACAAGGGTGAGGAACTCGTGAATGTGAGATACGAAGGAGGAAGGGACATACAAGGTGTCTGTGTTCACCAGCAAACAGTGTTTAAAACACAATGTCAGCCTGAAACATCCTCCGCATCATCTGTGGTATGAACTGTGTTCTCTCGTGTCGTTCTCTCCACGAGAGAACAATCCAAAGAGGAAAACTCACGAGCCAATAAGCAGGATTAGCAGTGACCTGTTCACTGAAGTAAGCTATGGCTGCCTCCTGGTCAGCGGTCAGGTTGTGCTTGTCCACACCCGCGATATTGACGCCCCTTCGAGCGAGCGAGTGCTGCAAGACGGACGAGAGTAGGACGTTGGTCGCCATTTCTTTTCTTGTGTTTCTACTTGCTAATGAGAGTGTGGTCCATGAGTAGGGAGGAAAGGCTGATCCCACGTTTGCGAACCTCCTTCCTCTCTCTCCATCGTAGAGGCGAAAAATAAACTTTGAGGAAGTTTCAGCTTAACGCGGGATCTGTCCTCTCTAGCTTAGCGTAGCCAGGGCATTCCATCGCATGGTTTGGGCACTGTAAGTATAACGGCTCGGGTATACATGCGTTTTCAGAATTGACTTTTCGTCGGACGTGGAAACTAAGTGAAACGAAGGTGCGCATTTGCTGGGAGGTATACATTGCGAAAGCAGTCGCGCTTCTGAGGTTCAACTCTAGACTACCTAGGCCGAGCTCGCAAAAAGTGTGATACAAAATTTACAGTGGCTGGTTAAGTTTATTTACTTGGTCTATACAATGCGATTTCGTCCAGTAACAGATTTCAAGCTACTCTACAGAGAACCTTCGACTAGACTAAATCTTCACACCTGCTTACTCTTTTTGGATGGCATAGAGGGCTAGAAGGGGCAACAAAAGGGGGTAGAAGATCAAGTCAGCAAAAGTATTTTGGCGAGAGAAATCCCAAACAGGCTGTATGCCAGTTCACTAGACTCACATCTTGGCCATCGTGCTGCAACAATCTAGCATGTTCATCAGACGATAACTTCTCACTCATATCCTGGTTTCTTTTCAGCCTCTTCTCCTCCTTCTCCTCCCTATTCGCCTTCTTTCCACCTTCAATCAAGACGAAACCATCATGCAGCTTCTCGCCAACTTTAGTTGTGACCGCCTCAACACCTTTGCCGAACTTGGCAGATGTTCCCTCGGTGTTCGGAGTCGACTGGTGGTACTGAAGGCGCTCCCGGCTGTTGAGGTTCGTGTTCTTGTCCTCGACGGCGGCGAGCTCGGATACGGGGGTAGGCTTTGAAAGGGAAGAGGACGAGTAGATAAGATACGAGAGGATTCCACCTGCACCTACGGCAGCCCAGTAGTAGTTAGACTAGGGGTTTTACCACAGCGATCACAGAGGAACGGTCAGATCTTGATCGAGATCGATTGGGTTTGAACGAAATGCAGAGGACCTCTAGGAACTCACATTGCCAACTTTGTCTCCTTGGTGTGGGTGACCTAAAGGAGTGGGGCCTTCAGCAGCTGGTGAAGCCTGTCTGGTGTATCTGGAGGGTACAGCTCGATGGAACGCTGAGGTTGAGAATCTGCGAGCCATCGATGGCTTGGAGAACAAACGGGTAGTGAAAGACATGGCTGTGTTTATGAATGTTGAAATTGAGTGTATTGGCTTAATGGTTAGGAAGAAGTTAGGTTCACTTGGTTTTGTCTGTCCATTTGTAGGGGTCAAGCGCAATTCGTTGGAGTCGCCTTGATTTGGCGCGTCCCGCGTCATCAGGCGATCGATCCGTCGTCAGTGATGGGTCCTAACCGTCATTTGTTTACAATGACAAATAGATGAAACCATTTGAACTCATATACTCTCAACATCACTGGCACTCAAAATTTCCAGCCAGCAGGATTCAGTACAATTCCCCACGTGGAGGTCATTCCAGCATCTATGGAACGACGTCAACTCCTCTTCCTCGTTCGGCAACAAGAACCGCTGCTCAAGTCGTTATGGGACGATAACACGCCCAGAGCTTGGTTGTCAAAGTATCCAATACGAGTTCCGATACCACTCATCCTTGGTTGAATGAAGATGATTCAAATCTGCTTCACTCGCAATCTCCAAAGTTTCTGGCGACTGCTGCAAACTAGCACTATTTCACCTTTCGTCAGCAGAATCTCCGCTGGTTTTCTTAGCATTCAATAATTGATTATAGTGCACATAATAATACATTCAGATCGATCCGTTGAGATCATTTAGTCCTTCACGGTGTATCTCATCCCAGATGCGGAAAGATAGCTACTTGGGCGACAACGGTTGCGTGATACGGACTTGATCCAGGGAGCCTGCTGACTCTATCCTCTTTTTTTTTTTTTTTTTTTTTTTTACA
>MVAQ01000358.1:0-13593 GCA_014825775.1 Krasilnikovozyma curviuscula
TGGTGAGTCTGTTTTTATGGCCAGGAAAAATGGTGGGAGGCTGTTACTTCCAACAGTCCATGGAAGCAGACTTCTCACCTATTTGGGCAGGTCTGATGGGAAGAAAGGCACAAGTACAGGCTGCAGTGGCGTGGCCAGTTCGTCCAAAAGTAAACAAACGTCTACTCACTCCAGAATGCACCCATTTTTGCTTGATGAGACTAGAGTCAGTTCGTATTTTTAAAAACCGAAAGATGGGATATATAGGCTTATAGGCTACGAACGATATCTCCCATTCTTCAGTAGGATTTGGAAACTGTTTGAACTGCAAGGTAGCCGTTGCCAACGTCTTGTCTGTTGCACTTCATCTACGCTTTTACTTCTCAGGAGTGAGGAATTTCAAGTTGAAACAACAACTCAACGAATACTGCTTTGTCGTACGTGCCGCTGCTCATACTTGGGTCGGTCTCCCTTCGTTGACCGTCGTCCAATCTCCATCGCAACAAGGAGAACCCATTTCAGGGCGTCAACTGCTTGGAAAAAGTTCTGATTATTTATCGGTACGAGATTCGTTCAGCCTACTATCTGCGCTTGGCTTTCGAGCCTGGGTTGCTTTTCACCTTCCTGTGCGATCATCATTTCAAGTGCGTCATCTTTTCTAGCGGCGCCTTTGTCGAAGGAAACCTGCCCAGAACCCACATAGAGGCTGCCTGGGGGGCAGTGCATCGTTCTACAGTCATAAATCCCTCTCGAACCCCATCGTCTCCATCCCTCCTTCCTCTCTATCTATTCCATTCAACCACTGAGGATCCAAACTTTGCCAGTGACCGAAAGCGGACGGCCTTAACAGGGCGACGCTGACTGGGCACAAACCACCCTTGACACCAAACCCCACCTTCAAACACCGGGTGGGTTTTCAGGATATGACGGACCATCTGAAGAAGAATCGCAGGTCCAGCTCGCAGAAGCGGCCTGGTCCTGGTGGTGAGGCCCTTTTTCCATCCCTTTTGATTGCTCGTACTGTTCCGCGTTGGCTAATGAGGCCTCCTGCGTCTTTGGTTCGACAGAAGAAACTATTCTTGTGAGTTTGCATAGCTAAATAGTACCATAGGTAGACCACGTACTGACATGTCGTCTATTTTGTGATGTAGCACTCCTCAAACCACTCAAAAATACCAGACATATCCTCAACGTACGTCGACAGCGACGGCCTGTTACACGACGCTTCGTACAAGCCCTTTTCTGGTCTGGAAGCTCCCTCTCGAGACAGGTTCTCAGGCGCAGGAGGTCGATCTCATGGGAGGGGAGGATGGGACGTAGCAAGTTCAGTTGCTAGCGAGGACAGTGATTACGGCGGAGGGAATTTGTTGAGTTCAGGGTTGAGTAGCAGACGGCCGCAACGTGCTGGAGGGTATGGAGCTGGTCTGGGAACTGCAACGCCTAGCAGCAGATACGAAAAATCTCCAACTCTGAGGGGTACTGCCGCTGGCTTGACTCGAACATCGTCGACTTCAACGCGGCACGTAAACGAGCCCTCGACACCGCTCTACCTCCCTTCAGCTTCCAACTACGAACGAAATCGACCAACTACAAACGGGAATACTGTCGTTGGAAACCGTCATCGAACTTCGACGCTGGAAACAAACCGCACAGGTACTTCAATGTCGACAGGCTACCCGAACCAATCCGTCTCGACAAACCGCCATTCGTTGAACTTGTCATCTCGAACATCACACTTAGCACCACCCTCACTCTCACCCTCATCTTCTTCAGCCTTCTCAAACAACGGAGAAGCTTCACCGCAAGAAATCTTCCTGGAAACACCCGCTCAAGCCAAAAAACGCATGGCAGCCGCAAATCCCAATGGAATAATGTACGCTTCAAAAAACCAGGTGGTTCCTGAATTCCCTGTGTATCCATCAGGCTTGTTGACGGGTCGAGCAGAGAGTCTATTCTCGGCTGATGGTGGTGGTGGAGGGACAGGCGCTGGGAACGGTAAGGAATACGTGCCGACGAAATGGAACTATGAGAGGAACGCGTTGAAGGAAGTTGGAGATGAGTACAGACCTGGTAGAGGATTGAGGAATGCGAAAGGAGAAGAAGACGAATGGGAGTGAGTAGTGTCTTGCCCCTTCCTTGATTCCGTTTGCGTACCCCCTTTGCGACGGCGTTGACGAAACGGCGCTCCTTAATCCCTATTCTTCAGCCCGACCATTAAAGACGATATCAAACGGAACTACCAGTCGCTGAAGATGCAGGTCAGCTTTGGCGTCTTCCGAGCCAAAAAGAAGCTCGAGAGGAAGGTCTTCTGATCAGAACCTACTATCAACCTATTATCGTCGTCATCGTCTTCGAATTCGCATCTTCAATCTCAGCTATACCATACTGTACCCTCCACCCCCTTAGAACCTGCTCATACCCCAGCCCCACCGTTACTTAACTTCGACCTCGTCCCTCCGTTCTTCATATTCGTTTTTGTCTTCCGTCGCACTTCTTATTGATGATACCCTTCGATTCACCCGGTGTGTAGGGGCTATTTTTAAAATGTGTAAATATGGTTTTGCTCTCATTATAGCTTCCCTGTATCTGTACCTTTATTGTATCCTATTTTGCAGCATTGCGACGCACGACTGGAATGACCTCACGGCGCCTTGTATGCTGCAGATCACGTTCAAATGATACCAACTAATCATCACTCGGTCCAGTCTGTCTTCCAAACTATCGTGGAAAGGAGTTCCAGCTATATTGGAAATGACAACAAAGAACCACATAACTTATACCCCAGATTTCTTTTGTTTCGGGTGTCGAGGCTGCAATCCAAAAGGAGTCGCCAGCACCTCGTCCGCCTCCGTTGTGTCTCTTTCGATGCTTGATTCGTGTTTGTCCATCAGTCCTCTCCTATCATTGGATTGGAAAGACTAGAATGGGAAATGGCTCTCGTATCCAGCTCTCCGACTATATTTCGTGCCAGCCTGAGCGAATCACTCACAAGGTAGCATCGTACGACCCTACAACTCTTCTCTGGTGATTATTTTACCACTGATTGGACTCTGATTCTTTCCCTTCCATTCTGATCTCCAGATCTCTTCGAACGAAGAAAAGAGAGGCTCTCGTAGGACTGGTTGTCTTTCTCTCCCTTTCCTTCTTAGTCCTGAGCAGAAGTCACTCCCACGTATCTCCCATCTCAGTAATAAACGCAGAACTTACTCATAATGATTATGAGGACGGGTATCTAAATGATACGTCTTTGAAGAAGGAAGCGGGAAATCAACTGCTTCCTCCTGGAGTTAACATTGGTAACAACAAGCTCGAAGTTCTCACCTCGCTCGAACCACCAGAGAGGTTCGGAGGCAATATGCGATCTGAGGCACTCTTCTTCACAACTGCAGAATGGATGGGTTTCTACGCTGGTTTCTCCAACCAGCTCGTCTCGATCATGAACCTCATTGCCATCGCAATAAAATTAGGCCGAACACCTATCATACCGCCGTTCCTTCCAACACATCTTCCAGATGGTCTTGGTGGAATGGACTTCAGTGATGTATTTGATCTGGACTATTTGGCAGAGGGAGTGGGGCTGAACGCAGTGGAGTGGAAGGATGTCGCGATGAAGCAGTCCGATCAGAATAGAACAACACTAGAACGAGTAGATGATTGGTAAGTGCAAAACTGTTGCTTAAAAGAACTCTCCGTTCACTCGCCTGCGATTGGTTCGGTTGACGACAACAGGGGAGACAACACAATATCTCACACCGAGAACCAGATCATGACTGAGGACAGTCACCTCACCTGCTACCAGCCATCCACAAACGAAAACTCCGTCAAATTTAGCAAAGGGCGAGAACTGTATGGATTTGGAATGAAGTATGGCTACTGGAGTATTGGTAGTGGCAGTGCGTCCAGCTGGAACAGCGCGACGGAATATCTACTGTACGAAATACCGGCAGCTTGGAGACACTGGGTTACTAAGCACGCAGAAGAGAAGAATGTGGAGCTTCATACGCCTAATGAACAGGTGCTGTGTTTGCGCCGTTGGTTGTTCGAAACGACAGGAGATTTTGGCGGAGATAGTTGGCCTGCTTTTGGTCTCGTTGGAAAACATATGTAAGGAAGCTCCTTCTCTCTTTTCTCTTTAAACCTTTGCTAAGGGCTGATATCTTTCTCCCTCCTTCATTCGCAATAAGGCGCTGGTCTAAGCCTCTCTTGCAAACGGCTGAAGTGATGCTAAGCGAGATCTTTGGTACTCCTATTGGCGAACAGGTAGACGTGAGTTCAAGTTTCTTGCCACAATTAACATTCAAGGCCCTTCCCTGATAACCCTCTTTCTAAACTTGAAGTACATAGGCGTTCACATCAGGTTAGGGTAAGTGTCTGCTCTATTGCAACACTGCCCTTTTGTCATTGATCCCTGATTCCACCTCGCCTGGTATAGTGACTTCGTTGAGAAGTACTGTCAAGATGAAACGCTCTCTAATGGAAGAATAGCATGCTTCCAACCTATCTCAGCCCAAGGTGAAGCAGTCGCAGAGCTGCAGCAATCTCTCAAAGCGCTCAGCGGGAAGGACGTGACTCGAGTCCTCGTTGCGACCGACTCACAGAATCCTCAAGTTCTCCTCAACATCAAATCAATGGGTTGGACACTAGTAGATCACGTAGCACTGAAGACTGAGGAGAGGTACGGCGCTTGGTTCCCACTACTCTTAGACAGCCTGCTTCTCTCTCAAGCACAGGCGCTGGTCGGGAGTGAGCGCTCAACGTTCTCCATACTGGCTGCAAAGCGGGTCGAAGCTTGGAGCGGCGGCCCATGGAAACTCGTAGAGTCTGTTATGACAGAATAACATTCGGTTTGCGATATTGCGATAGAACAAAAATGCCCCAATGGTGCAATACAGTGCTCTAGGTTTCAATATTTATGAATTCTATATGAGAAAATAAAAGTGTACAACCGACTCAAGTTCCTCCCACTTCCTCATGTGAATGACGCTGCTTTCCTATCATCACTCATGACCCGATTATATTCCAACAGCAACAGTACCATGTACGATTGCATGTCCCTCCAGCCCCAATGCTCTTCTACAAAGTTTCGTCCATTTTTGCCAATCTCAGCTGCGAGTTGCTGACCGCGAGGTGTGGTGAAGAAAGCCATCACGTCGCTTTGCAGAAGAAAGAATGAGCTGCTGGGTGATTGATATGAACAACCAAAAGAGTGAACGTACAATAGATCAGAGAAATCGTTTTGGAGGGGGACGTAGTGATAGTAAGGTATCAGCTGTGGAATGGCAAACTAATCAGTCTCATGTCGGAGAACAAAGCTTCATGACCAAAAGAAGAGACTGACAATGCTTGAGAACCACTGCGATCGGATGCAGAGAGAATAGAAGAATACTGTCAGGTATAAACGATCGAAACCTCGCTCGGTAGGGTGGACCAACCTCTGGAAATAGAGTCGCTTTGAGAGCGACTGCACCAGTGTGCAATAAGCGCCTGAACCGACTACTCCACCCATTTCCATCCACGTCAATCTGAGAAAATGAACTATTCTTCAGAAGCGCAGCGACAGTGAATGGACGGGATGGTAAAACGTACGTTGAACTGATACAGCAGCGAGTCCACCTCTCCACCTTGGGCCTCAACCCTGTCGTAAAACTTCATCACCACAACAGAGCAACAATTCAGTGTTGTTTCTCTTTCCAGATGTGAGAAACTCACCTCAATCTCATTCTCAATCTCTTGACACGTCCCGTCCTCTTCGATGCACTGGAACGCACCTCCAACAAGCCCAACGTCCAACCAATCCCTCGCTGCCTTCCTCCAGTTGACCTCCTTTATCTCCCACCTCTCGTCTCCGGCTTGAACGAGCAGCGATATGGTGTCATTGACCCTCGAAGGGTTCGCAAGGTGGTGCAAACGCACCCGCTGGCCTGAGCGCCAGTCGACGTCTCGCGACGCCATCATCCCGGTTATTTTTCCCCTCCATAGTGCCTTGTGTATTGTCTTTTTATCCCATGCGTGGTAGGGAATCTTTTGCTTGACGGCATCCAGCGGCGCGCTCTGTCGATCCATCAAAGAAGGAGTCAGTTCTCTAGTTGTGTTTTGAGTGAGGAGAGACGAACTGGTATATCCATACTCCACTTTGTACGGCATGTGGAGAGGAGAGGGATTATCACGTCTGGTTGAGGCTTGCTATAGATGAGGAGCTGATGGGACCGCATCATCGCAGACGACTCGCAATAGTCTATGTTTGAGAGTTGGTCATACACGAAACTGTGAGGCTGCTGGTGATGATTTCGAGCATCTTCGGACAATTTGAAGAGATTAGGTCTGTGAACTGTGGATAGCGAGAAGCGACTTTGAAAAAGGCTTCTCACGAGTAGGTGATTGGAGAACAACATCTCGCCCTTGAAAAGCACCTTCTGATCCTCTTCGGCAAGCCCTTTATGAACAAAGAAACGATATCATATTCCTTAAGTCATCTTTTTCTGTAAACGGAGCATGATGAATTTACTCACCAGTGAAATCCAAACTTGTTCTGCTGAGAGCTTTCGAAAGCTTCACGTTGAGAGTCTGGCCAGGCTGTTCATCAACAGCAACCACGATCAGTCTTCCATTGCTCTTACCTTCCACAATGGGAACAAATACTACGTACTCTCACTGCGACTTCCATGGTACCTGTATTTGAAAACAACCACCGCGTGTTCGGTCAGTTGCGCCATTCCTTTCCACTAGAGCAGAAATATGTGGATTCTTACAGAGTGGCATTCCAGACTCGGTCATCAACGATGAACCTCGGCATGTCATCCGTGTTGAAGTATACTTTCAAGTCTGGGATCAGGAACGAGACAGGTCGAAGCAGTTCACGGATGTCACTGTTGATTCAGTTGCAAAGTTTGTTACATGGATCATTATTAGTATTTGAAAGAACTAATAGGCTTTGTTCGTAAGGGGGGTACTTACTTTGCTCTAGCAGACTCTGCTTCGACGCCTGTTGATTCGAGTATCTTTCCGTTCCTGTCAGCCATAGCGAGGTTGCGTTCATCAGTCTCTCATCCAACTCATCTGTAAGCTGCAAATGAAACCGAAATGGCTTACTTGAACTCCAAACTGAAGGTCTGCCCCTGACCGTCCAGCAGTGAGATCCTTTCCCGTAGCACCTGAGCTGGTATAGACAGGAAAGGGATGATCGACTCGTGTGCTGCTTTGATGACATCTGGGGCGTGATGGGTGCGGAAGTAGTAATCGAACCTTAAACACCCAATTGGAAAAGAGGAAAGAGAGTTACTTTCAGTGCTGTAATAAACGGGAAAGAAGGAAGTGTAATGATGTAGTACCATTTGTCGAACCCTGTCGGTGGTGGAGAGTGCCATTGGCTCTTGTACGCCTTGACTGCCGCTTTGACGGTCTGAGGTTTCAGTGCATCCATTTTCTGAGCTCGTACACGAGCTTCCTAGAAGCGAGATCTCCCTTCTCTTTAGTCGCATGAATTGAATAGGGATTCAAATAGAAACGAGACTGACTTGGATGAGATCCTCGATTGGATGTCTCGACAGTACAGTTTGACCATCTCCAGTAACTATGACACCTCTATGATCAATCATATCCCATCGACCTTTGAACTTCTGTCTCTTCGACGACCCAAGGACGGTGCTAATCAGCTTCGATAGTGGGTGCTGCTGGGAGGTCGCCGTGATGTGTCGTATGCTCTGGTGGTCAAACACAACCAAATGGGAGGGTAAGGAGAGACAAGAGATCATATATATCGAGCCCATGACGATGGAGAGGCCTATCAGGAAGCAAAGCAATGTCGAGTGCCTTATCGCCCTCAGTCGGTGGGCCAAGACGGAGGGCATCCGGTCAGAGGGGATGAAGACGTCTTGCATCCCTGCTACCAGAACATCATAGTCAGAGAAAAGAGTAGAAGGGAGCCGCTATTAAGAGCAAGGGAGTTTGATGGATCAGAGAAAGCCTTTTCTGTCGCACCTTGAATTTTCTCTTTGCCTGATTCCGGCGATCGCGTTACAGATAAGATTTTGAGATCTGCTGCGAACTCAGAGATCAGTTCATCGTGGGGCACTGGAGTCACACTGTAAGTCCTAGGTGGTGGGCTGATGAGCTGAGGTGAGGAGAGAACTAGCCTGAGAAAGATAAAATGGATCCAATTCTGAGACGACGCCCCGCCGTCGCTCAATTGGATTTGGAATGTGCGAGGTCTCATTTTGACGCCAAGGGCTCAATACCAGCAATACAAGAGGAAACTCTGAATAGTGCACAAGATACGGAAACTCTGTTTTGCAAAGACCTACAATCAACGTCCAAGGAACAGAATCGACATAATGGTGTGGTGGTGACGAGCAAGGCGATGCTAGGTGGTGAATGATGTTGCTCACAGAAGCTGATGGCATTGGCGAATGCTTCTCTCGAACACGATACTCCTGTAGTTGCCAGTGCACCCCAACATCACTTCACGCGTTCCTTCGTCAGATTCCAGCCTGACATCTGACAGTCAAGAGCATCGAGGGGGAAGAAGATGGATACCCTCCGATGTTGTTATCTACCGCGTGAGCATTAATCAGCAGCGCAACTCTCTACCATCACCCGGTAGGCCGACGATCACATATACTGCTTCTGAGGTCCTTCTTTTGCTAGGCTGCTTGGGAGGAACTGGAGGGATCTGTCGCGGTTTGAGATCGGGGTTGAGATGGACTGACGAGCGTAGCTTATATGATCTATCCGATGGAACTTCCTTTTTGCAGCCTTTCTCTCCCCTTTAGTTGACATACACCAGAGTGGACTAAAGCAGCAGTCACTCAGTGTGTGCATCGTGCGCCACGACTCGTCTCAAGCGCAAAAAGTCGAAAAGTACCTGTGCGAGTGGAATTGGACCTTCACTTCGAAAACATGGCTGGTCAAAACGCTTACTACGACGAGGACGTCGAGCTCGATGTAGACAATCTCCCAGAGATCTACAACCCAGCAGCTGCTTATCCAAGTACGCTTTTCCACTCGCACCTTTTTTCTCTTAGTTCTCAAAACGCTGACATTTTCTTTGTTGTCCCTGTCTTTACGTGTCGTGGTTATAGCTCAAGGATACAATACTGAGCTTGAGCAAGCTGCTTTGGCTACGGCTGCCATCCAGCAGCAGCTCGCTATGCAGCAGGCATTTGGAGCCGTCCCAGACGATGTTAAAGGTTTTATCGTTCACTTCCACCAAGCTGGTACGTCTCAACACGATCATTCTGGACTTATCTCCAATAATTCTTCAACGTGATCACTGATGTGATCTCATATCGGTTCCCAATCTCTTTTTTTTTCCGAACCTCGAAACTTTTTATTCTCACCTTTTCGAATGTAAAAAACCGGTCGCTACAGTCCTCAACAATGATATCCCAGCAATGACAGCAGCCTACGAGTCCGGATGGACTAAATTGACTCAAGCTCATTTCTCTCAGAGTGAATGGCCAAGCGACGAATTGATTGCGCCTTTGGTGAACAATGGTCAGCCTCAACTCACTAAAGCTACAGCTTGATTTATTTGAATGGTTAAAACTGACCGAGTTCCTGATGTTTTCGTGTTGGACAGATCCTGTCTTCTTGGCCCTTTACAGAGAACTCTACTGTTCGTCTTCTCTTCTTTACCCTCTGCTACATTCCTCACTAACTAACTCTACCCGGCCCCAATCGATTAACACAGACCGACACGTCTACGCCCGTCTCAAGCCAAACATTGACGATAGATTCCACTCGTACGAAGCGTCATGTGAACTCTTCAACTTCCTCCTCAACTCTGACGGTCCAGTCGCCCTCGAGCTGCCTGCTCAATGGTTGTGGTACGTTCTTCTTAACTGTGGGATTGAGCATGTGAATTTAGGTCACGCATTGATTGTTGGGCTTTTGTACTTACAGGGATGTCTTGGACGAGTTCATCTACCAGTTCCAGAGCTTTGCTATGTGGCGCAACGATGTCAAGTCAAAGTCTGAAGAGGAAGCTCTCCTGCTCGCTGATGGAAACCAGGTACGTACTTCACACTGTTTCCTCATCTTGTTTTTTTAATTACTCTAGAACTACGATCTAATAGTTCAACTATTCTTTGACAGGTCTGGAGCTGTTACTCTGTCCTCAACGTCCTGTACTCCCTCATCCAGAAGTCGAAGATCAACGAGCAGCTCGCGGCTGAACGTCGTGGTGCTTCCGCCGAAGAGATTGCTGAGATCGCAGGAGAGTACGGATCAAAGCCTCTGTATAGGAACCTTGGCTACTTTTCCATCTGCTGTCTGTTGAGAGTCCATGTGCTGTTGGGAGACTATACTCGTGAGTAGTCTCCTTCTCGAACAACTGGATCTCTCTTGTTCTGAATTATCTTTGTCACCTACTAGTTGCTCTCAAGGTGATGGACAACATCGAGTTGACCCGAAAGGCAGAGTTTGTCAAGGTGAGCCGTCAATCCAAGCTATGTTCTTCTTTCAATCTCTAACCTGATGTCTATTCCTCAGGTCACCGCATGTCACGTTGCCATTTACTACTACGTCGGATTCTCATACATGGCCCTGGGTCGATACGCCGACGCTGCCAACACCTTCGTTGTTATCTTGAGATACTACAACAGAATGCAACAGTTCCACACCAGAAGTTACCAGTACGGACAGGTAAGTCCCCCTTTTCTCTATCTGCCCACTTTCCGGTTGAGGTTTTAAGGATATCGTTGTCTTTATAGGTCAGCAAAATGGCTGATCGAATGTACAGTCTCCTCGCCATGTGTATCACCCTTTCACCCGGTCCAGTCGACGACGGCTCTGGTATCCTCCCCTTGGTCCGAGAGAAGCTCGGCGAGAAGCTAGCCGAGATGTCTCGTGGAGAACTCTCGACATTCCAGGACCTCTTCCTCTCCGCCTGCCCCAAATTTATCTCTGCCAACCCACCACCTTACGAGAGCCCGTCTGCGCTCGCGCGATGGGTCAAGTCTCCTCCAACCGAAGCTCCATTGAGGCACCTGGCGCTGTTCTTGGAAGATGTCAAGGCTGCATTGAGTGCACCGACGACAAGGAGTCTGTTGAAGCTCTACACGAGCATCGATGTCGCCAAACTGGGAGGCTTCCTGGACGTCAGCGATGAGGAGATTCTGCAACAGATGATTGTGCTCAAGAAAGCTTCGAGGACAACCAGATGGAGCGAAGGTGGCTTGCTGGAGGGTAACGAGGTGTCGACGAACAACTTGGACTTCTACATCGATGGAGTGAGTCCGGAAAAGTCTTCTTAATTGAATCTCACGTCACAAAGCTGATCTCACTCTTTGTCATTCTTACAGAACATGATCCAAGTTGCTGAAACAACCGAATCACGAAGATTCGCAACCCACTTCATTCGAAAAGCGGAGGGTGCTCAGCGTGTGCTGGACGGAATCAAGAATTCGCCTCTCCCTATCTCAAAGAGCACTGCTGCCGCTGCCGCCGCATCGAAGCAGGCTGCTGCTGCTACAGCTGCTGCCTCACGACCAGCTGCCGGTGCCAAGAAGGTTGTTTGGGGTGCTAGCACGAAGTAGATATATGTAGAGCGTGTATTGTTTACCTCATCTCGCGTATTGATCCGAACATACTCTCAAGAATCGATAGAAGCACATAGAAAGCTCTCGTATCTCTGAGTCATAGTTACAGTCATCAAAGGAAAGATCTAGGTACCTCTAGGGACTCTGAGAACGAGGGAGAAAGCCAAAACAAAGCAATTTCTCACGTTCATGCCCAGGAAAGGAAATTGTCCTCGCACGCTTACTCTCGCATTTCTGGTGGCCAAAAGGTATAAAAGCCAGCTCCAAGCTGACCTCTAACTAAGTCTTTTCCTCAAAAAGTAAAGAAACCAACTCCAAAGTGGCATCCTTCCAGATCTTTCTTGGAATCCTCGCCGTCCTCATTGCTGCGCTCGCCCTCAACTTTACCTCGACGCACTCGACGAACCAAAACACCATCACATCTCACCTCAGCAACATGTCCACCGTCGTCAAGACCGCTAGCAAGATCAATAACTCCCTCAAGCTCAAGCTCAGACCCAGTCAGGAAAGAGGTAGCGCTGACCATGGCTGGCTGAAGACGTTCCACACCTTCTCCTTTGCCAGCTATCACGACCCGTTCTACCAGTCATACGGCCCATTGAGGGTGAGTACTATCCTTTCTTTGCTGAGAAGTTGCTCAGTTGCTCACTGATTTCTCGTTTCAAATACCGTTGACCTCGTTCGTCGCCACGTTTCAGGTCATCAACGAAGACCGTGTCCAGGAAGGCGAAGGATTTGGAACACATCCTCACAGGGTAAGTTCGTTCCATAATCTTCGTTTCTCTCCGTCGCAGCTGCTTACTGACCATCTTACCTTTCCTTCTTTTTGTTTACAATTTAGGAATTCGAGATCTTCTCGTACATTGTTTCAGGTGAACTCGAACACAGAGACAGCATGGGAAATGTCGAGATTATGAAGAGAGGTGATCTCCAGATGACATCTGCCGGAACTGGCATCAGACACTCGGAATACAACAGGTAAGCTTGCAAAAATCACATTGTCTGATATGGCCTTTTGACTAACATCAACTTTGCTTTGCTTTGATTTAGAAATACCAAAATGCCAGTTCACTTCCTCCAAATTTGGGCCCTTCCTAACAAGAGTGGTCTCCCACCAAAGTACTACACTCGAGAAACCTCCGACGAAGAAAAGCTTGATAAGCGTGAGTTATCACTTTTATTTTCGTCAGTGACATATTCTTCAAACACTGACTACATTGATACAATATTTTCACGGTCCTCCAGTCGCTCACGTTGTTGGCCCAGTAGCAAGCGAAGGTGTTACTGAAGTTCGGGAATCCAAGGGCGCAGCTCCCGTAAGTCCTCTCTCACTTCTTCATTGTTAAAAGAGCTCAAGTTCCAAATATTTATCCTTTAATTTTCACACTAGGTACACGCCGACTTGCATCTCTTCGCAACTCTGCTTCAACCAGGATCGACAGTAACTCACACCTTCAAGGAGCCCATCCCAGGCTCCGACGCATCACCTCGTAAAGGCTACCTCCACGTCATCCAGAAGTCCGGCTTTAACACAAAGAAGGCAACCGGTGCGACTGTCAAGGTTAACGGCGAAGAGACGCTCGCTGAAGGTGACGGAGTCTTCATTGCTGGCGGTGTCCCAGGCGAAAGCTTTGAGATCACCAACACCGGTGATAAGGAGGCTGAATTCTTGCTCTTCGATATGGGTGCTTAAATAACGTTTCATTCTACTACTTAAACTACTTAAAATTCACTTAAATCCACGAGTGACACTTCCCTCATTCAATGTGCTATTTAATGTATTGGTCACCTTGGTAATCACTCAATGGCTAACTTATCACTATACAATCTACATCTGCCTGCAAGTCTAATAGTTAGTTTTGGGGGCCTATCAACCTTGTCAATCTCTCATATTCTTGTCCAACTCGCTTCTTCCACGTTTGTTTACATATGGACGAACTGGCCACGCCACTGCAGTCTGTACTTGTGCCTTTCTTCCCATCAGACCTGCCCAAAGAGGTTAGAAAGTCTGCTTCCAACAGTCCATGGAAGCAACAGTCTCCCACCATTTTTCCTGGCCATAAAAACAGACTCGCTC
>MVAQ01000357.1:0-13681 GCA_014825775.1 Krasilnikovozyma curviuscula
GTTCTTTGTCAACATTCAAAGACGCTTTCCAACGGATATGGAATGCTTACGGGTGGGAACAGATGGATCCTCGAGAAGCATATGGGCGAAGATTTCGGCTATGGTCCGGTGCTGAAAAATTCAACATCGACACTTGGTTGTTGAATCTCATCAAAGATGTGGAGGAATTCAGGCACATCGACACTTCGATGTCGAGTGCGATGTCTGAAATTCTAAAGTTGAAGTGGTTCATTTATGAGAGTACTACGAAGGACATTTTGTCAGAGGACTTGTTTAAGAAGGCTTGTGAGGACTTCGAGGTCAGACTGGGAAATGCGGCGAAGATGATGGAAAAGAGTAGCTTCTTTGATGGCACGTGGTGATCGTGCCCTTCCATTTTCAGGTCACGTTTGTCACAGAAACATTTCTTTCAGATCACCTATTTAGAATTCTCAAGGGTATAGAGCCATTTCTGCTCTTCACTAAGAGAAAATTCTCCTCAGAACATACTGTTTTGATGTTGGTTCGATAGCAACGAAACCTCATTCAACAATCTATCATTACAGATACAGACACCACCGATATTACAAGCAACTAAAAATATACCTCAAGACTTTTATTCTTTCTGATAGAGCGGAAGAGGCTCTTCTTCCTCCTGAAGCCTCTGTGATCTCATGGCACGATGCTGTCCTCCTTGTCGCTGATCAGTAGATGGGATGAACACGGGTACGGAGAGGACAATGGGGTTGGCGAGGGAAGAACATATCAGATGAGCTGTGATGTTGTACTGCGCAAGGTTGATGAAGTCAGCTCGCACCAAACGAATCGAGCGAAGATGAGAATGAGCAACTGACAGATGTCTCAACGCCGATAGAGAACAGGGTCCTTTCTCCTTCCGGTATCTTCAGTCCAGCTTCATATCTCCAGTAATCTCCAGATCTACTCTGATTTACTAAGAACCCCAGCCCAACCCTCAGGTAGGCCCACTGGAATTCTCGGCCGTTTCCAGGGTTATCAATTGGAGTCGTCCGTGAGGATTTACTGAGAGAGAATGTCGGCTCTTTGGCATCTGAAAGCGTGCTGAGAAGGTTTGGCGAAGCGGGTGGTGCCTGGAGTGTGAGGAAGATGGGGATGTAGGAGGCGGTCAGCGGCGATGGCTGATACGAGAGCTGCAAACGACGGGGACGCGATCAGAACAAGTTGCAGCAATCATAGGTCAGTTGTAGAGCCTCACAGTAGCTGTGATTGAGGGTACTGAAGTCCCTTGTTTCCCTTGAAACTTGAGTGGTCTCTCTGATGTTGTGCATGGCCAAGAAGACTCTACATTATTATACTGCGGTACCGACTGAGGTGTTAAAGCAACGAATGGTAGCTTGAGTTTTAGTCTTCAAAGCAGAACGACGGTCAGAAAGCAAAGAAATGTCCAGAATGAGGAACCAACTGAATACCCGCTTACTGATCCTTCGACTTCATGAAACCTTTCCTCTTCCCTACAAACTCCAGAGCATATTCCACCGTGATACCAGGACCAGAATTCCCCTGAGCCTCCAGCTTGGAGGTGATGGAGGGTAGCAGCCATTCAGGCCCATGGTCGTCCGGAGCTTGGAAGGTTTCTGGGACCTGGAAACGATAGACTCCATTCTGAACCACTGAGCCCTCCCCCACCGAGATACCTTCAGACTTTTCTCCCTCAAGATGACCAATCAGGTTACAGAACTGGTGAGTCTCTCTGCTCTGTATGAGGACTGCTGGATTCCCACTCCCCGCCGACATGACGGTGGCAGCCTGCCACCTTCGTATTTAGCCAGTCAGCCGTGGATTCTGAAGACCATACTCGACAAGGGAGTGCACTACTCACCGCTCTTTGCCCATAATGTTACTGGTCCAACTCCCAATCAGCCTGAGATCGACGGTGGTGTACTGGACCTCGGAAGAGATCTGAAGCCGGGCATCGATCGTGCATCCCGGAAGGTAAGGAGGAGAGGGGCTTGAGGATGACGATGAGGAAGATTCCGATTGTACGATGCTGACGGAAACCCGTCCTGAGCTGTGTCTGGTTTCCATGTCAATTTGCTGCTGATGCAGTCCGGCGCAATCGCGTTATAAGTGGTTGCGGACCATTTTGTATGTTGATTGGGGTTCGTCTCTAGTTTCGTTGATTGCTGCTGTCCGCGAATACGTGTCAGCTGAAATTCTCTAGTTGGCTGGTTGAGCTACTTGCAACGACGAGTAGTCCGGTATCATCTCAAGACACTTGTAGCTCGCCACCCGAAAGAACAAGAGGTCCGGTCTCATCTTCTCCACCAGTCTTGGCTGCACTCGCTCTGACTGTATGTTTCTCGACATCTCCGCGGCCATATAACCATCTACCGAGGTGGTGTTTTGTACCAGATCCACACTGTGCTCTTGTGCACGAAGATCACAGGTGATCAGCACGTTCATTCTTTTCCTCATCACTCTTGCGCCGACGCTGACCCTGACGTCTCTCAGTATATAGAATTTCTCCTCTCTACAGCTTTACCGTCCTGGGCTGGATCCGTTTTGAAGTCCTTTCATTTTCTTTTGCCTTTCTAGCATCTTGCTCTCTGAATCAATGTTGCTCTCCGATAAAGTTCCTCCTCTACGTTCTCCGCTTCGAACTTTGTTATCAAGCTCTTCAAAAAAAAACAAGAATCGAAGGAACATGTAGTAAGTGTTCTCAAGACGTCTGCTGATTGATGGAGCCGAACTGCATTTTCACTCTTGAATCAAACAGACGCTGTGCCACGCAATCTACTCTGATATCTCCCAATCTTCTACAGTACTCTCCCCATTTACCACCGTCGACTCCTCCATCACAAAAGGCTGTTGAATTTCCAATACTGCAGCTTTCTTCTCGTGCGGCAAAGCCATCCGATCAGTTGATGATACCGTTGAAATGGTTGAAAACGAGGAAGAAGTAGCTTGACGAGCGAGGTCCAATTCCATCTGTTTCGCCTTCGCCCTCCGCTTGTTTTGTCTTTTACCATAGACTGGAACAGTCTTCCTTGATGGTAATTCATTCCGGCAGGTTCGGATCAGCCCGTCCACTTTCGTGTCGGGATCTGTTGACCAGATAGCCCTTTCTGGTGCGGTCGCCGACTTTATTTGACGTTGATGTGGTGTAAGGGACGACGTAGACTTCAAAACATGCAAGGTTTCCTTCATCAGAACGTCGAAGTGATGTAAAACAAGTAAAGGAGGAGCTTCTCACCAACTTAGATCCTTTCTTCTTTGCTTTCGCCTTCCCCTTGATAATCTCCTCTACCGCAGCTTCCTCTTTCATCTTCCTGGCAGCTTCCTTTGCCGCCTCCTCTTGCTCTTCACGTTTGAGCTCCTCCTCTATCCATCTAATCTGTTCTTCCTCCTCCATCTTCCTGGCAGCTTCCTTTGCCATCTCTTCTTGTTCTTCACTTTTGAGCTCCTCCTCTATCCATCTCGTCTGTTCTTCCAGCTTGATCTTCTCCAGCGCTCGCGCCAGCTTCTCGTCATCGTCGCCGACGTCCGACAGTTCCCCTTCGTCCTCCGAATCGTCTCTAAACACTCGTCATAATTTATAGCTTCACCGATCGAAGAATTATCAGAGCTATAGTCGTACTCTTCATCAGAAGGCGATACTGGTAGTGCTCCGTCGAGCACGTCCCGTCTCACCACTTGGAGATCCAAATAGATAGTTGGTGTCGCGCCAATCTTGCGAATGAGATTTGTCTTCACGTCTATCAAGTCTCGATCACCTATCAAGTGAACAGTCATAGTGATGGAGTCAAGGTGATCCAATGACGATAGTTTGGACCAGCAAGATACGTCCAACACAGCTTCGGCTGACAGAGTGAGGGAGGTGACATTGAGGTGTCGCAACGATGGTAGTAGATCGTTGACGGTGCAGTCATTTCGGTCAATGATGCTTAGGAAGTCGCCGAGGCTTATGGATAGGGTTCTGACGTTCCTAAGGAGTTGACCAAGAAGCTGAGCAGAAAGGCACCAGAGTGTCGAAGAAATACGCCTGGAGCTGTGGCCGACAGACTCAAAGCTCGCCGGGGAGGCACCTTCCTGGAAGATGTCACGTATACCATCCAAGTATAGTTCCTCATCTTCCCCAACACTCTCATCCTCGCTGTAACTGATCTTGGTCAGGTTGGGAAACCATTTGGTTGAGAAGCCGTATGGTGAGAGAGACTCAAGAACCAATCGAGTGATTTTGATGGAAAGGACCTGAACAAGGTGAAGCCTTGATGTGAGAGTAGACGCTGGGTTATAGGACTCGCTGCAGAAGCGCTCTTGTCGACCGGACGTTTGCAATACGAGGGTAGACAGAAAGAGAGGGAGACCGATCCAGTGGAACTGTCGGGAGACTTGAACGATCTGAAGACCCGTTCTAGTTGAGGGATCGATGGCAAACCATAGAATGCGGTGGATGAGCTCAGAAGGCAGGTCAGGAAACAGCACCACGCTCGCACTGCTGGTCCGACGATAAGTTGTCTCTCTATCAGTATATCGGCGGTGGAGTGTCGAAACAAAGTGAAGCGCGTTGAACTCACTCCATTCCTAGTGAGCAGAAGCTCCTTCAGATGCTGGACCAGATGTATGGAAATGCAGAATGTTGGGTTGTGCAAGTCAGCCGCGAAGCTCTGCCCGATTAATATACGGGCGTATTTGAAGGAGCTTGACCTAAACTATTCCACCGTAGAAACTGAGCCATTCTGTGCAAGGTGCAAGGAATGAAATTACAGAGACTCTCAAGTAGTAAGAGAATTGAACAGCCCGTTCGATTTCGTGAAGTACGACGGTGCGCATCAGTGGAGAGAGAAGCGAGACCAACGACAGCTCAAACTTCTCGTCGAAAGGCAGATATACACTGCGAAAGCTCATATGGCTTGTAGTAGCAATTTGATCCGTCCTCATGAACAGGAGTTGCGCTTGGTCTGGCTTAGAAGCTGAACCTAGCTGGACCTCCACAGTCGATTCCTACTGAGGTAACTTGAGACCGCTGAATGATCTATAGAGATTCGCATGCGTAAGAGAGGGAGGAAGGACTTTAAAACATAAACTTTTGCTGGTGAGGATCTGATGGAGAGCCTTGCGAGAAGATGGTTGAATCAGATCTAGAAACAGATCGAAGGCGAGTTTAGTTGGAAGGGTGACAACAGAAAACAAAAGGGTTATTGATGAGATGGAGTAGTTCTAGATTGCTTTGGACGAAGGAATGGGTAATCAGTGCCGTCAGACCTGGGGGGTATTTATTTTGTCCAACCTGATCGGAGTCTCGGCACCAGACGCAAAGCAAGATAGCGGTTGGAAACAAGTCCAATAATTCTGCAAGTAAGTAGAAAGCCTATTGAGAGTGAATGACAGCAGCGTACAGCTGAGAGACAGACAGCCAATCGACGGAGCCGGTACGCAACTCAACGCACCAGTTAACAGTAGCCTGAGCGACTCAAAATACTTTTGAAGTTGACATCAGATATTGCCTTTATAGTCTTTGTTAGTTGTGAAGAACTTCTCCTTGGGGGCGGGGACGCACTCCAGGTTGAGAATAGCAGTTCTGTCCGTAGTTCGATCTAATCAAGCCGACGTAGATGCCCATTCTTTCTTTCCCCTACCCTTTAGGGTACCTGGACAAATCTTACTCTGTAAGAAATGGGAAAGTGAGAGGATTTGGTGGAATGTTCGACTGTGCGCCGATCTACTTCGTCTGCCCTACTATCCTTGCCCTCAAGAGACCGATCGGATACACAATCCAGCCATGTATAGATGCAGGTCGACCTAGATTGTTTCATCTACTTGTCGACCTTCGTCCCATCCTAATAAAGTAAATGACTGAGAGTCTTCCTACATCGAATCAGGTTCCTGCTGACAAAAACCTTGGATATTGGACCAAGAGCGACCCAACAGCGCCCTCTTCAGCCTGGATCGGTTAAGTAGTGGGAGAAAACACCAGTCTTTATTATTCTGAGAGTAGAAAAGGAAACATGAAACAGAAAAGAAACGTACCCCTCTCCATCCTTCCCTCTCTGCCTAATCCTCCTTGATTTCCTGAATTTTGGGCTCTTTCTCGACGACCAGTCTCTCGCTCTCGTATATCCTATTCACAATTGCACTCCTTTGCAGCACATCAAGCTCTCTGACCCTCTTGTTGTACCAGCTCGTGAGCTCTTTGGCGTTTGTCGAAGAAGGGATGCTTTGGAAGTGGGCTTCAGTTCGTTGGACGAAGTACGTTCGGAAGTTGTAAGATGCAAACGACTTGGATGCCTTTAGCAGCTGCGTTTGTAATGCAGTGATTTGGGAGGGAGTTGGAGTTGGCATTTCTTCGACAAGTTTTGATTGGGGAACGTTAGAAAGCAGAGTGCTCATCAGCGAAGTTCGCAAGGACTCCAGTGCACGCCGCATCCATCGGACCCTCGATGGCCAATATGTAATGCTTTGTCTATGTGTCTGATTGGCATTACTGTATTGATTGTTTAAGTCTACGCAGCTATGGGCGAGCTTGTTCTAATTTATAAAAGTGTCCTGTGCAATGTCGCTACTTCAACTCTGGAACTCCCTCCTTTTCCTCCTCCTCCTGTTCCTGCTCCTCCTCATCTTCATCATCTCTCCATCTACCAGAGTCAACGCCAAAGGCAGCATCAGCCACACAGCTCGTAGCAGACGAGGGAAAATCCCGACTTACTTCATACTCCTCGAAACGGCCTTCTGCCATCCCTTCCACTTTTTCTGCCTCTCCTTCTCTGAAATCTTGGGCTTGAAAGTGGCGACTTTGCGAGCGTTGACCTTAGCGACCGTTTCTGGCTTGGTGACGTCCCATCCAAAAAGACCCAGCGCTGACCCAGCAAGAATGGCTGATCCAAGAGCGGTAGATCTGAGAACAGGCAAAACAAGATGCAATCAGAATTGACGTTCTCTCACTTTAAGAACGAAAAGATAGCTATTATTCACTCTCTCATTTCAGGTCGCTCAACCGTGAAGCCACCGAGACTGCAGCGAACGACGAAAGCCGGTAAGCAACAATGTCCTAATTTGGGCGAAGAGTATCGATTTCGTAGATCCCACTTACTCAGCTTGAATTTGCATAGCAAAGTCCTAATGTGCAAGAAAATGGTTTCTTTCATTAGCGGTGTTTGAAAGATATCGAATAAACGAAAGGTGCTCACAGAGTTAGTTACACCACCATCGACTCTTAGCTTGGTGAGTTGGGTCCCTGAGTCAGCTCTCATGCTCTCTAAAATTGCTCTCGTCTGGTAACTGGCAGCTTCAAGGGTCGCACGACAGATGTGGGCTCTAGAAGACGAGGAATCACAGTCAGTATATGCTCAAAGAAAAGTTAAAGGAACACGACATGCCGAGTGGTGTAAGCGGAAAGTCCGATGAGAAGACCACCTGCTTTGGAGTCCCAGTACTTCGTTAATGGTTCATAAATGATCAGCTTCAAGCCCTCTTTGGCAACCAAACCAAAACACACTCACTGGAGCCAACAGACCAGAGAACGACGTAACGAAGTAAACACCACCGGTGTCTTTGACAGTGCCTACGAGCTCGTCGATATCTGAGCTCTTGTGGATGAGGTGCATCTGGTCACGCAGCCACTTGATAGCGCTACCCGCAACGGCACAAGACCCTTCGAGAGCATAGATCGGCTTCGAGCCTGGTCCGGGGTGGTACGCTATAGTCGTGATGAGGCCGTGGTTTGACTTTACCTGTCGAAAGAGGAAGCCCAAGGATATTTAAAGAGCTAAGTGTCCATACGCGGGCAAGTAATTGAGCACCGGGCGACGAAACGTACCATTTCTTCACCGGTGTTGAATAACACGAAGGCACCCGTTCCGTATGTTGCCTTCGCCTCCCCAACCGTTAAACATTTCTGCCCAACAACGGCAGCCTGCTGGTCACCAATCATTCCCGCGATAGGCACCCCTGCAAGAGCACCAGCAGCAATCTCGCCATACTTCTCAGACGACGACTTGATTTCTGGCAGGATGGATTCGTCGAGACCAAAGAAGTTCAGAAGTGCCTTGGACCACGTTAAGGAGTGTAGAGAGATGAGGAGCGTTCGGGAGGCGTTGGTCAAATCGATGTAGTGGAGGTTTTGGCCGTCAGGACCACCTGTCAGATTCTGTGGGGGAAAAAGAGTGTAAAAAAAATCGAATGAAGGTCTATTGAGAAGATAGGTAGAGAATTTACTTACGTAGAGAAGCCAACTGTCGACTGTTCCAAAGCTGAGTCTACCTTCACTCTGCGCTTCTTTGACTTCAGGGTAGTGGTCCAGCATCCACCTGAGTTTGATTGCTGAGAAATAAGTTGATAGAGGAAGGCCAGTACTTTGGGCAGAAAAAAAAAAAAAAGAGAAAAAAAAGGGGAAAAAAGCGCTGTCAGCTTCACCTGCGGCGAACTCCAGCGTCATAACCTTTGATTTTAATAAAAAAAAATCAAATTATCATGACCAAGAAGAAGTACCCACAGGGCTCTTAGAACATCGATACCCCTCCCAAATCTCTTCCCATCCTTCTCATAGATGAGCTCTTCAATCTCCTTCAGCTTCTCTCCACCGCCCTTCCAGTCGTCGTCCAATATCTCGATCCCTTCCTCCTCCAGCTTCTTCTCAAACTTCCTCACTTCAGGCGCCGTTCGAGCGTCATCCCAGACCATAGCGTTACAATAAGGGTGGCCTGTCTCTCTATCCCACACGAGCGTCGTCTCTCTTTGATTTGTGATTCCTGGAAGGGGTTTTTATGCGGTGTCAGGCACCCAACCACGCGGTCAAAGAGCAGACGACAAAGAACGTACCCATTCCTTTGATAATGTCTTTGTTATATCCCATATCTTCAATTTGATCTACTGCTCCTTCTATACATTCGAAAACTGTCTCTAGGATTGAAAGTGGGTCGTGTTCGTGCCATCTGGGGTTTGGGTCGCCGGCGTGAGAAGACAAGTCATTCAAAAGCATTCTTATGAGTATCTGTTTTTCTTTTGAAGTGACTGAAGGAAAAATCGATGCTCACCCTGGTTCTGGATAGTACTGTTCGAATTCGACTTGATGCGTTGCGACAATGTTTGCAAACTCGTCAAACAGGATGAACCTAGTCGAAGTCGTACCACAATCTAGGGCACCAATGAGATCTGCAAGTTTGAACCACGATTTATTTGAAGCGGGACGTTGGCAGTTTGTGACGTTGTGTGAAGAAATGGCAGAAAAACGGTCGGAAAAGAATAATCGACGTCAGTCTACAAGCATGCGAATGAAAGACCACTTAAACGCAGCGGTTCCCTTCCATTTGGAAGGGAAATAGTATCCATTGCGTAGGAAAGTTCAACATGCTTTGTTGCTTTTGTTCTCCTTCCTTCAAGGCTCGAGAAGACAAAACATAGGGCCCTCCGGCCCGCACAACAGCCAGATCTTTCGTAGAAAAAAAGGGTTAACTCACCTCCTACATCTCCTTCTGCTGAAGCCCTGCTGTTCTTTCGGCTCAGAGCCAGCTGAGCCAGCTGGGGTATCGATGTGTTACTTCTGGATTCCTGGACCATGGAAGTCATGCCCAACGACGAAGCTTTGACTGCTGGAGTCGAGTGCAAGAACGTAAAAGCCGGGCGTGTACCGAAAGGGTATTGGGATATTGTATCAGTGGGGTCCATCGTATTGCTTTGTTTTTTTATATAAATGAAAGGGGGATAGATGTGGTTGAGGAGCAGACTGACCTGGAAAGCGAGTACCGAAGGCACAGTCTAGTTACAGGGCGATGACGTTAAAGAGTGTCGAGTCCCTCCAGAGATAATAATCAGTTGAACAGCGCTAATTTCTTTTTCGAGTTTCTGCAATACGGCTAAAGAAACAGAAAGCTGTTTATATGATGTGAAGGGAGTGCTGAGGATTTGTAAGGTAAAGCTTGACTTTGGGAGTTTGCAGCTCTTAGTTCTGTGTGCAGCGCGCCAGAAGAAAGACTGAAAACGAAGTGGCAAAATTGGACTCATCCAAAACGTGAATGATGACTTTAAGTGATTTGGAAAAAGATAACCAAGAGCAGAAAATGTCAAGAGGTGGGAAGGAGCGATAAAGGGTTGAAGTGTGGTTAAAGCCTGAGATGGAACTGTCCTGCGGGGCCCAACACTTCTGTGCAGTTGCTTGCTTTGGTCTCTGATTGAAAAAGTCGCTCGACAACGCGAAACAGACTAACATATGGCCGGATCTATCTCACCAAAGAACAGCATATGAGAGGAAATGTGTCGAGACGAGTCGCCGATTGTAAACGATCGCCGGAATGGAGTTGGTTGATAGGTAGTAGTCCGATAATAACATATGCGTGATGATTTAAAAAAATATGTATTCATCTTGCTGGGTGGTTAAAGTTTGTCATTCGTTTTGGTGGTCACAAGTTATCGTCGGTACTGATGCTGGTAAGTGGAAGGTAGCTGCTGGATGAAGAGCCAATGATAATAGGTTGACAGTAATGGTCTCGCTGATACAATGCGAGGAGTATAATTTTGACATTTGAAAAATAGAGTGCGATTGTTGACCAACACGTCGGTGTGGTGATTGCCGGTGGTCATGAAAATAAAATTGTTTGATGTATCAAGCCAGGTGGTGGTCTTCGAAGCTGATGCTCATGACGATATAGTACAAAGACGTGTTGTTGGGGACTAATGAACCAAAGTTGCGTGCGTCTAATGCCATTTCCAACCTGGACATCTTCCACCCGTTCTCGCGCCATCTCTCGCCTTCAGAATTGCTTCGTCCCACTCAACCTCATCCAAAATTAGAGCATGATCCACAAGCTCATTCTGTGGGCACCTACCATCTGCAATCGGAGGCCAGAGATCACCAATACTCTGAAACTTCACATTCTTAATCTTGACGCTGCAAAGGACGGGAAGCTTTTTTAAAACAAACTCAGAGACCCAAACGATAGAGAGCGAAGACCAGCCAGTGATAGTCAACGAGCTGAGATTGGTAAAATACCAAGGCTGTTGGAAATGTCTTGAGAACGATGAGAAAGGCGCTGGTTGAGAAGCTGAGTCAAGAAGAGCCGTCGTGCTTGGAGTAAAGATCGGCCATGAGAATGATTCCGGTTGAGATGAAGAATTATCGCTAGCATCCGAGACGGATAGAAAAGGCCAGGCAATATTTTGTTGGTGCTCCGACGGAGGCAAGAGATCAACCTCTAACTCGACCAGTTGAAAGCACAGCTTAGCTATGCTTGCCAATGACTTAATGGTGAGTCTTGTTCTAGTGTATTGAAGCCCTATTGAGGTTGGAAATCGGATGATGAGTCTTTGAATCGAACTCCAGCTTTTGACCAAACACAATAGATCGTTGTCCCTCAACCTCACGTGCAAGGTCACATCGACCATGTTTCGGAGGGAGACGAGATTCTTGACACCTCGAACAGGAATGGGACACGAGATGATCAACTTCTTAAAGGCGGGTCCGTTGGGACAAGCAGCGACGGACGAAACGAGATCCAGAGCGTGGGTTTCCTGAAGAGACCTAGAAAGGATAGAGAACAAAATCAACGGAAGGCTACTAGAGCTGGGAATTGTTTCACATACCATGATGGAGGCATGATAAGTTCAAAGGTGGTCAAGGCTGAATAGTGGCTGAAGATGGAAGTTTGACTGTAAACGACTGGATGTCAGCGCTTGACCGTGTATGGAAGTGAAAAGGAGCAAACACTCACACCCAAATGAGCTGTGTATCAGCTGGAACTTCATTCAGCTTCTTCTCGTTGCCACCGTCAAGAGCAATGTGAGCAACTTGAGTGGTCGCTTCGACGAAATCATGCCTGTATGAGCAGGCGGTGGAGAACAACTCCAAAGCGTTCTCGGGTTTCTAAATTTACCTCAGAGGCTTGCTTGTGATCAGGCTGAGATCCGAAGAAAGCATAGCTCACTTACCTTGACCCTGTATTCAAACAGCTCGATGTAGAAAGTTCCTGGCGACAATCGGTGAAGAAACACGCCTTTGAGGTTTCTGAAGCGCGCAAGCTTAGGGTAGTGCGTTCGGAGGATGTGAATATCCACCGATTCATTTGCCCTTTAGAAGCAAGAGAAAGGTAGCGTCAGTCAACGAGGAAGATGCGCGAAAGGGTCCGTAAAAATCTTACATGACAACCTCCGTGATGTGAACGTAGAGAGTGCACTGGATGTACTTCTGCAATCTCATGATCTCTTGATTTTCTAACCACTAGCAGATCATAAAAAAAGTCATATCACGAAAAGCTACCGCATTTATTTCTATCGGTGAACTTACTGGCAGGAGCGTCGTGTTACCGTCATTACAGATCATCTTCTCTCTGAGAACTTTGTAGTTCTTGATCGTTTCACTACAGACATTAAATCTCACACTTCTCCAAAGAATTGGCGTACCAATAGCGAAGCTGAAATGTGAGACGTTACCAAAACAACAGCCTGGTGAGCTCAGGTGTTCACTCACTGGGCTTAAAAGTGCACTCACAGAGATGATGAGGCCTGCAAGCAAGCTGCCAAAGAGGCAGCAGAAATATCAAACAAGTGCTCAATAACTAGGGTAGCGAGTTCTGGGACGTAGAGAGGAGATTTGTTTCTGCTGCAGACGCTATAGGTCACAGGAAGAACCAGTTAGCGTCTGGAGCTCTACAAAAGCCTTTTTAGTAACGGAATATACCCCAAATTCCAATGATTATGGACCTCAAGCATAGACTGGAGAGGGGAGATCAAGCAAGCAGAGAAGCGCACCTACTCACGATGAGATCAAAGGAACTCGAAAATCGACCATACGTGGAGCAGGGACCTTGACACTATCCGAGTGAAATCTAGCTGCTACACGTTTTTTAGATGGGGCCTTGGGGTAGATGAAAGTGGTCGGTGAGCTGAATGCTTTGGCTGGGGAACTGCGGACAGGAATCAGAGCATGTTTTCTCGACGGGGTCGTGGGGGTTGCAGGTATCATCGTAGCCATACACTTGTAAGGGAGGCAATTATACAGCCCGAGAAGAAGCAGGAGGAACGGAGGGGAAAAACGGAGAATAAGTGGGGTGTCAATTGTAGTGAACAGGATTCAACTCGACGAGTGCCACATCAGACGTAATATCTCTACTTCCCGGAAATTCAGTTATAATCACTTCATCCCAGGACAGGGATTGGTATAACATGGAGCCTGCTGGCAAGCTGTTTGTCTTTGCCTCTGGATCGCCAATCAAGGTCTACGTCGAGGAAACTTGCGAGGACAGAGGTGCGAGGTGTTCCGCTGCTTGTTTGACTTCATCCAATGTGCTAATACTCAGCCCTCGACCTAAAGATGTCGTTCAAATGCAGATCAAGAAGTTTGGGGGTAAACTAGTAGACTCGATGTTTCAGGCCAAAGTCATCCTGCTTGACGCTGAACCTCGATCAATCGCACAACGACCTCACCACTTGAGGCTCATGGCTAAAGTTGTCCACCAGAGCGTCCTGTCGACTAGATGGGTCAAAATCTCTGTGATGAACCGGGAGTTACCAGATTTTGGCGAGTGGGAGGTCCTGGATCCTGGGCTGTACCAAATTGGTCCTGAGTGGGTTGTTCTCCAGCACTATGACTTATGAAAGACTACTTGTATATCAATAATTTTTCTTTTCTTTTCAAAATAGTGCATTTGACAAGAGTGAGGGCCATCGGCTGTACCAACCTTATTTCCAGCTCTTTCATTCGCCATTAGTACTGCCTCCCCGTGTTGGTGAGCTT
>MVAQ01000035.1:0-127462 GCA_014825775.1 Krasilnikovozyma curviuscula
GGACATTCGGTGCCCCGGTAGGCAAGCCTTGGACTATGTACGACCCATTCCACATACACGTTTCGATGAGACCAATGAATTGGGCACTGCTTATGTCAACCTCTTTGCTGGCAGACGGGGACGAGGATGAAGGACTAGGACTAGGCAAATGTGGACTAGACATTATATTGAGGGTGGGATCAGAAGTGAACGTCAACGAGAGTAAGAGTAAGCGCAGACCAAATTGGGATGATCACGTTGTGAAGTGAAGCAGGCTGCTGCCCCAAATTGCCTAGCCATCGAAAGACTGTAGCTCTGCAGTTGGGCTATGTCTGGATTGCACCACTTTTTCAGCTCGATAGAAAATGTAATGGTGGAAATCGCATTGTTAATACTTGACGAATGATTTTTTTGTTAATAAAATGATTAGATAGTTAATTTTCCAGTGGCCGAATTTTGGGACTAAATACGCCCCATAAGATCGACCCGGAAAACGTCATTTTATCGGTCTTTCTTATTTTTTGTCTTCAGGAAAATGTGAATGAGTCTGTTTCACACGTCCTAACCACATTTCTGTACAGATCACTACCACTAGTAAGTAATTTAAATCTATACAACGGAGCTAGAGGTTGATGTTCAAAATTGCGTCAACAAAAACAGTGTCTTCTGCAAGCAAAGTGCCTGCCGTCGAGACTTTACCTCAAGCACCAAACCCACAACTTACTGTCCAGCAGCTATTCGACCTAAAGGGTAGATTTGCAGTGGTTACGTGAGTTCCTCTCACTTGTCTGCTGTTTCGTTCTGCTAATGTTCCGGCTTCCCCTCCCATCTCCAGTGGCGGAGCACGAGGGCTAGTGAGTGGGCTCCAAATGCTTTCAATACACTCAGAAAGTCGAGCACTAAAGCTATTCGTAATATACCTCACTCGCCTTTTCCAGGGAATTGAGCTGGGGACCGCTTTGATTGAGGCGAACTGCAACGTCGCCCTTCTTGACATCCAACCAGCAGCTGTAGCTGAAGAGTTCGACCCCCTGCTGGCACTTGCTAAGTCTAAGGGGCTCTCTTTGACCTACCACATCTGTAACGTCACCTCGTGAGTCGGCCGGTCTGTTGTATTTCCCCGCTGTGCGACAATTGCCCTAAATTCCGGTTCCGGCTCTTTGGTCACAACCTCATGTTCTGAACAGCGCCGAATCTGTAGCAACTGCATTCGAACAAGTCAAGAAACTCTCGGTTGAAGTAGATGCTCCCTTGCGGTTAGTAGTCGCTCATCTTCCATCCCAACTTTTAGTGAGTTCAACGGCCCTTAGATGTTCCATTCCGCCGTAGAGTTCTCGTCCACTGCGCTGGTATCCAACACGAGGCGGCAGCTGTCGACTACAAGGAAGCCGATTTCAACAGGGTTATGCAGGTGAACGTCACTGGTACTATGCTAGTTGCGCAAGCGGCAGCGAAGGAGATGATTCATCATGGCCTAGGTGGATCTATGATCCTGATAGCTTCAATGAGTGGACATGTCACCAACAAGGTATGAGTCATCTTCGTACTTCTGTCCGACACTTGCCTTTGAACTTCCCCAACTTATTGCCCTCATTGTATTCATCTTGCCCCTTCTTTCGCCAATCGTCTACCACCAATTCTTACGGAACCAGGGCAACCAAACCACCGCCTACAATTCAAGGTAACTTCTAAGACACTTTGTGTTTCCCGCTGTAGATGCCATTGTACTAAACTAATACTCAACTGGTAACTTCCTCAGCAAAGCAGCCGTTCACCAGCTTGGAAGAAGCGTCGCTGCTGAATGGGGTGCACACAACATCAGAGTCAATACTTTGAGCCCCGGATATATCTTGACGGCAATGACAGCCGGTCTGCTGGCTCACGCACCTGAGAAGCAGGCGAAATGGGCTTCCGAGAACCCGTTGGGAAGAATCTCCATTCCATCTGAGTTCAAAGGACCATGTGTATTCCTGGCCAGTGACGCGAGCTCTTTCATGTGAGTGATCATTCCTTGGAATACCTTCTGTTCTTGAAATGACCGTTTGACTTGTTCTGTTATGCTTCTTGCTCCATCTCATCTGCATTTCTCGTTCGATGTCACCTTGTTGGATCACAAACAGGACCGCAACTGATTTGAGAGTTGACGGAGGTCACTGTTCGTTCTAATGGGGAACGTCTGCGATAGATGGGCTATAGATGTCGTGTGAGGAAACCAACGGTTCTTGTGACGACGTGCGCCTTCGCTGCAAAAGAATTAAATGTGCTAGTTTTTGCTTTCAATGGCTCCCTCTGCTATTACTCTGATATCACTTAGACTCATCAGGTGGACCCGCCTCTTGTCATGACGAGGCGAGAAAAAGATGGGAAATGCAAAGCTGTGTATAAGCGATTCTCCGTCCGACAAAAACAATCCCAAATTCAAGACAATGTATCGATAATGTAGCAGTGTCGACAAAAGACAATAATTTAGCATGTCTCTTCTCACTAGAGTCACCACCACTCATCGAACCCACTCAACAGCCAATCCAGGGGCCAAATCGAGCTCGAATCCATTCCCTTCACAGCCGACGCTATCAAATCAAATACAATGGTCACCTTCCCTAGATGAGCTGCTGGCATTGCTGTATTCAGTGCCATTCAGAGAGGTCGAAGGGATCGTATTGGACTGGATCAGGGTGAAGAGAAAGTTTGGCAATGGAAAGGGGAAAGGAAAAGAGCAGTTTGGGTCTGCAAGATTCGAGGGCCTGTCTAGGGTGGAGATTGGAAAAGAAGTGGACGAGCTACGATCGAAGGTGAGCTTAACATGTCTCACAGTTTTGTGGAACTCGTACTAAACCGATTGTTAACCGATGACTCGTCGTTGTTTCAGCTTCCTTCACATTTTGGGTTCGTTTCACCCACTGTACTTGGCTAAGTTCGGAAGCACATGTTCTCAACTTAAAATCTTTCGTTTCACTGCAGTCCTCCAATCGTTGCAGCTCTAGCTTCAGCAACATTACCTGAACATCCAGTTGAAGATGCGGTCACCGTATCTTCATCCCACTCGAAGATCCTGTCCTTCTTTCAAACCATGTGGAAGTCATTTGGTGATAGAAATGTTAAAGAGGTTATCCTGACAAAGGGTGAAACTGCTAAAATCGAAGAAATTGTTTGGCAGTACTTCGAGAGGAAGGCGCAGTGAGTCGATCTTTGTTAAAAATCAAAATGTCAAGCATCTCGCTGAGCCAACGAGCAATTTAATACTCAACACCGCTTCTTTTCAATAATCCGCTCCAGCAAATCACAATCCAGCACCCTATCATCATTCACAGCCGCCGTCGATACTCTCGCTTCCCTTCAAGCGGAACTGAACGGCATGACAGCAATTCAGCGTACAGTGCACGTCCTTCGATACAAAAATGGTCTGTTACCTCCTTCAGAAATGCTTACATACCTGGTGTCACCGAGAACGAAACCCGAGTTTGCCGAAGAGGTGCTCGTTGCGTATACCAAGGTGTGTCTCGTCAATTTTATCCGCAAATTCTCATATGCCCTTGTGATAGTTGATCTTACAGAACTACTGATTTTTCTTATAGAGAATGCTGATGTACAAGGGAGAAAGATCCATGTCGAAGGAGCTAGATAAGATGGAAGCCGAAATTCTCCAAAACAAGACACCGAATTCTTCTAACACATCAAATGGCAAACAAACGTCTCCTCAACCATTACCTCCTTGGATCGAGAATTTGTTCGTTTCAGTGCGGTTGTTGACGGATCTGAATCGCGATATCTTGATGCAGAGCAAAGGTGCACGAGAGATCGCTTTGAGTCTAGGTGCCCCATCAGCGTCAGGAATCTTAGATCCGGAAGATATTTCGGCATCACCGAGCAATCTCTCACGCCGATCGACATTAATGGGCCACTCTCTGTCAGGATCTTCCTCGACTTCATCAGGAACATCTGGCACTTTTCCACTCCGAACCTTGGCGAAATACATCGCTCGACATCCCACATTTAATCAAGAGAATCGCTCAAACTTCCTTCTCACTGGTCTCAAAGAATACCTCCGGTTTATCAAAACTGACGGCGGGTTCTGGACATGCGGTGGTGTTCACAGTTTAGCAATCTGTGAGAAGGAAGTACTCGAAGCTCAACTCGACTGGATGTGAGTCATAATAGTCTCAACCCTTTTCTTTGACTTTAGGACTGACGACCCGTTCCATTTGCTTGTAGAGAGCGAGAGTTTATCTGGGCTGATGGGTTGATCCAAAGCATCAGGTCGGAGTGGGGCCTAGAACCCAGTCTTTATTTCACTGTAGCTGCAGCTTCATCCTCTCAAGCAGGGGGAGAATGGGAAGAGCTCCCACCAGAGTTAGAGGTGGAGGAGTTCCTCAAGACTCAACAACAACAATTGACACTCGAACTTCCAACTCCAGCAGCTCTTTCAGATGCTCCTGCCAGCTTGCAGCTGTTGTTTAGCGCTTTGGTCACCTTCGATCCAAAATTGACGACAGAATCTGAGATCATGTGGTCTTACATCGAAAATGAAAGAGAGAAGGTGCTGATGAGTGGGCAGGAATGGAAAGGCTGGGAGGTCAAGCGAAGACTAGAACTGCTCAGTCGATGTCTGGTTTCCGAACTAGGAGACGAGAAACGATGGAAAAAGATCATAGGGCAGACCATTGAACTTGCAGCCCTGAATCGTCAGCCAACCTCGATTGAGCCAATCGCTTCGTCGAGCTCGTCTCCTCTTCTCTATCCACCTTCAACGACTCAACCCCTGTCACCTGAGAGAATTACTCCCGCCCCGCCGGCAGTTAATGGATTTCACCACCGATCATCGTTACCTGAAGAGTACCCTTCACCTCCAATCACACTTCAGCGGCGGCAAACGTTTCACGTCGTCAACGACACTCCCAGTCGCCAGAACTCTCCCCCAAATCCGCCACAACCGACTCCTTTAACTTCACGCCCTCTTCCCACCGTCCCAACAAATATATCACTGAGCGGTGCGATCCCCTTTCCTTCGAACCCTAATTTCTATCAATACCAAAGCCACACAGACTTCGAAGAGGACGCTACTTCTCCTAGCCCGGTGGATAGCGCTGACGAAAGCCAAGACCCGTTCGCAGATCCAGAATTCCCAATCTCTTTATCAAATCCACCCTCCCGCCCACCGACACCTCCTTCCATCCTCCAAGAGTCGTTTGAAGAGCTGCAAATTGAGAACGTATCAGCCGAACATGTGCAAGATGTGCTACTGAGGTTCATCGAGAGGCAGCAGGTCAGGTTTGGAGATCGGTGGAGGGAAGAAGGAACAGTGAAAGCTGAGCTGAACAAGCTGGAAAGCATGGTAAGTATCACATTCACCCCTGCTACCGTCGTCGCGCCGTTGTGCTCATGATTACTTGCGCCTAGGTCCAAAATCCAAACCTTGCAACATCTTTTGCCAGGATAAGAAGCGTCACTCTTCTCTCAACTCCAGCTCCACCTTCCGCAACCCTGTCACCCCCAGCATTGGAACGACGTCCTGCCTCATTTCCAACGACTACGGACCCAACTCGACCGTCGCTACGAGAAACCCAGTCAGAGCAGGTTTGGGCACATGAAACGGATGAATTCCCTGGTGGTGGTGAGGTGCTACCTCCGTACGAAGCAGTGGCATGACAGGAGGGAAGCAAGACGTGCACCCCTTGCTCGCTGCTTTGGGGATTGGGGGAAATTTGTATTCTAAGTTCACTTATAGATTTCTTTGCATATACTGTATGGATAAATATATTCGAAGAATAGCCTTTGTGGGCTTCTGCCTGCATTTCAGTGAAAACCTCAAGTCTCTAGGAAATGATGGGACAGTTATCTGGGAGTGCCGCACTTCAAACGAGAGACGATCAAGACGGGGAAGCGAGGACAAGAACGGCAAGGTTGAAATCCATCTTACCGAGCAGTTATAGATCTCACTTGAGGCTCAAATAATATGAAGTACTGTAATTCGCTTATGATTCTTGGTGCTCATTCCCATGTTGAGATGGCTGCTCTTGCATTGTCGTCGCTTTGACATCAGCGCCATGTAGCCATCACGAAAATATCAACAGCCTTGAAAGCAAGTCTATCTATGAACAGAAAAACCTCATGGTTTGAACAAACCACCACCCAGCTGAACACCATCAGAGCTCAACTGCCAACCGGACTTCGCGTATTCGAACTTCGCAGACGCCTCTTTGTTCTCATACGTTGGGAAATCTGTGTACCCGATGGCATTATCGTCTGGGAAAGGACCATAGAAACGCGGACGGTCTGTAAAACACAAGTTAAGGAGTGAGTTGAGCGCTTTACAAGACAGTGGCCTAGGTCTCGATGCTTACTGTATTTAATGAAAGGAAGGTTGTTAAGAATTCTATGTGGAAGCTGCGGGGGCAAACGAAGACGTCAGTCATCGAGATTGGGGTAAAGAATATGAAGAATACCTACATCTGGGTTGGAGGTGAAGAATCGTCCAAATGCGATGGCATCGGTCCCCTAAACAAACCAAACGACTGTCAGTCAATGCGCTTCTTGAAATACGATGGGGTTCAAGACTCACTCCACTTGGAATGATATCCCAGCAGTTATCTGAGTCATAACCTCCCGCAACGATGACCTTGGTACCAGAGACACCTCCAAGAGCTGCTCTGAACGGAGCAAGAGAGACGGCTTCCTTAAGGTCGCCCATCTTTTCTTGTTCAGACATGATTTCGTCGTACCGCGGCTCCATGAAGTGAACGTCTTAAATAGGAAAATATTAATGGAAAAGGTCAGACGCGCAACCTGCCGGAGACGGTGTTCTTCTCACTTACAACAAAGGTTCATTGGCTTCAGAGCTTCGCAGAGGGCAGTCCACTGTTCGGTACGCTGTTCACCTCGAGCATCCTGAAAGTATCCGTAAGGGCTCAAACGGCTATACGAGTATACTATGATCAGACTGAGATCTACACTTGTTTGGGAAGAGAGTACTGACTGTGCAACTTTGCCGTTTCCAATTGCGTCGCAAAGTCCCTCGAGGAGTTCGATCGTGAACTTGTTTCTTCCTTCAATAGATCCACCATAAGAATCAGTACGGATATTGATATTGGATTGAAGGAATTGATCGGGAAGGTAACTATGGGTGGGGTGGGACATGTCAAGGTCAGTTAGTTGGGAATGAGATATCGCACAGCAATATTCTTACCCGTTGGCACCATGAACCTAATCAGAAAAAGATTGATCAGAGAAATGATATGATTTTACTGGAAAAATGAGTTCTCACCTCAATACCATCAAAACCAGCAGCGATAGCATTCTTTGCAGCCTGACAGTATTCACCGATGACCCTCTTGATGTCGTCTTCTGTCATAGCAGTGGGGACAGCTGGTTGATCGAGTTCACCAAATGCCTGTCCACCCATGTTGACTCTTTGCTTGACGGCTGAAGGGCAGATAGCTGGGAACCCAGTGGCGGCTTCATCAGCACCACGTCCCTGGTGCCAGACTACGAAAGACAGAGGCAGTTAGCTTTGCCTTTCGCTCTGCAAAAAGCACCTTTTACTTACGTTGAGCAACGATGATACCTTCCTTGGCGTGAACAGCAGCAGTGACCTGCTTCCAAGCTTCGACCTGTTCGTCGGTGTACAAGCCAGCAACGCCAGGAGCACCAGAAGCTTGACGAGAGACTGGAACAGCTTCAGATACGATGAGACCGCCCTTTGTCGCTCGTTGGTTGTAGTGTTCTGAAACGGCCCAAACCCGCCCGCATGAACGAAATCAGTGAAAAGAAAGCAGACGTAGCAAAGGTCGAGAAGTAGCATACCAGCCATGAGGGCGTTAGCAACCCAGGTTCCTGGGATTGTAGTAGAGGGGGAACCTCTCATTCTGGTGAGGGGAGCCATCACGACACGGTGCTGTAGTTCAGGCAGCGTACCGAGCTGCAGAGGCTGGAAGAGCAAAGAGGAAGATCTGTCGTCGATGGTCATGCTGGAGAAGGGGAGGAGGATGAAGGACAGGTATTATTGGTAAGTGGGTGTTGGTGGTGGAAAAGAAAGAGAAAACCGACGGCGTGCATAGGGGATCGGGATCTTTCAGTTCTCTGCCGATGGGCGAGAACGGTTTTCTTTCAATTTCCCATTCTCAGGGAGAGACGTCGACAGAGCAATGAGATGCGAATTCTGGTATACTAGTTGCTGTGTTTGTTGACTGCTACTGTGACAGGATCATGAGAACGTTATGCTGTGAGTTGGCGACGACTGGAGAAAACTGCAAGCCGTTCCACTTTCTTATATCGGATTGATTCGAGAGCTACTCTGTTAAGGGTATTGATGAAACTGGAGGTTTTAGAAGTTGAAGTTACACTCGAAGGAGCCAGGCAACTTCTAGTCTGTGCCCATTCTGCAGAAGTAAACAAACACTTCTCACGCGCTGGAATGACCTCCGCACAGTATTTCAGGTTCTATCGTTTTAACAGTCAACATTTGATTTTATTGTGAGTGGATGCAGAGGGATACTAGGACTAAGCGACTTTCCGGGGGCAACAAAGCTTATATTTTCAAACTGCCGGTGTGTAGACTTGCAGAGATCTCCTGAACAACAAAAACAACAATTTGATGCTCCCATCTTTGCAAACAAAACAGCAAGTGCTCATGTCAAGGAAGTGGAAGAAGAGGGTGATCGGAGAAAGACTAAGTGGCTTTGAAATCAAATCCGTCGGTGCAAGGAACAATTGCAATATTAGCTTGCTGAGAAAAAAAAAAAAGAAATGCCTCGAACCTGGTTCGAACAGGTGACCGCACGCTATTTGACCTGAGACTTCAGGCGTGCGCTCTACCAACTGAGCTATCGAGGCTTTCTGTCCCAAAGACATTTGGTTTCTTAATAGTTGCGCTGAAATTTGTTTTTTGCTGTTCAGGTATCACGCTCCGATAGACGGACTTGAGTTTTGTCCTTTGCCGCTTGCCAAATTTGAGATCTCTTCTCCTCTCCTTCCAATGAGACAGTTGATCGCTAGCGGGGTCATCTGTATTGATAATGGTACGTTGAATTGCTACGATTATGGCATCCAATAATATATTACCGCCACATCTGCCCACTGAAGTATACCGCCTGTTCAAATCGAACCATTCCTTACAGCGTTATCTATGTCTCAGACTGGTAATAAGTAGTGCCATATAAAAGTTTGATATGGTTGCATGTGTCCTAGCTGAGATCTCTATCCTATTACTTATGCGAACGAATGCAGGTGATAGCTACACCGACACCCAAGCCGTCCTGCGCTATTATTACATTCACAATTGCAAAACGTAGTATTCCATTGGAAAATTCTGAAGACCCCTCAAAATTTTGATTTTTTTGTTATCAGCGTTGCGTTACCTGCTGCATCACGCGTTTGTTGATTTCGTGACGGGCCAAATAATTTGACTGTAGACGACCACCGACCACACAGACGGGTGCTGAACAGCTCAATTATTCCAACATATTATATTCAACCGTACATCGTCAATAGACTTAGCACTACCACCTGACTTGGTTTCAGACGCAGCCTCGTTGAGAGGCAGGTGCTCAAACTGGCTCAACGTGAAGGTGGGGGCCTCCTGACTACTCTCAGCTTCCACAACAATGGCTTCACATCTCCACCTCAGCATTCACAGTAGCTCCGGATCAGTCCCACCGTCACCAACGCTAGCTGAAATCAACGACATCAGCCAATCATTGGCGACCTTCACTGCGAGGCCTCCTTCTCCCGTGCCAGAGAGAGGCGAGTGGGAATTTGAAGAATGGGACGACATCAGGAAAGGATTGGAGAGTGATTTAAGGCTATGTGCAGGTATGGAAAAACTTCTTCTATAGTCCTCGAGTATGATTTCGAAGGTGCTCATGGCTTCCGTGAATGCTTCGTCTTCGCATTTCCTCTTTGGACAAATCGACAGAAATTGGACAGAGTCTGCTTGAAAGACTAACACAAGCTGAAGCAGCTCAGGCACCAATGCAGATTCAGGTGAGCTATCCCCTTCGGTGAGAGAATTCTGAAGTCCACTTCGCTAATACCTCTGGCGACTAAGCTGGAAGAATCCATCCAACGAATAGCTTCACTTGAAAAGGATAACGAGAATCTGATGACCAAACTATCTCTATCCAGCCGTGAAAATAGTCAGGTAGAACGGGTTGAGTCTTTTCCTTATCCCTCCTATTCCTATCTCGAGTAACGCCTAACCTGCGAAGGCGGTTGCGCTATTGTGTTCGTTTGCTCATAGAGGTTGCTTCAATCCATGACTTCACTTTCAATGGCAGAGTCATCGATAGCCGCTCTGAGAGCTGAATTATCGACTTCTCGGGGCGCGTTATCACGTCAAGCCAGTGCTCAAGGTGAGGAGCGTCATTGTCTCCTCTCGTCGCATAACCAATACTAACAAGCTGCATATTGGCTCGACAGCGAGAAGCACAGGCTGGGAAGATCGTTTGAAGGAATCAGATAGACGAGCGTCTGATTTAAAGGATGAGTTAGAGGCGGAGAGGAAGAAGCGACTCGAGGCTGACAGGAAGCTGTTCAGAGCAAAATCCAAAACCTGTGAGTCCGCCAGACCTGCCTTTTTTATCTATACTTGTCTAATTTTCTTTCTACATCACAGCTGACCTGGAGAACAAGCTGCATCTCGCCAAAGTCGCAATTGAGCGGGCAAATCAGTCGAAAGAAGAGGCTGCTCTCGAAGTTGCGATCGATGCAAAAGCGCGACTAGCTCAATTGCAGCAGGATGTGAGTATCATACGACCAGCCCACCTAACTTTGTTTCATTAACATCTACTATCTAAACTAGCTCTCGAACCCAGGATTTAACCATACGGAAGAGGTGCAAACAATGTTGGACTCCCTTGTCAGCGACAACATTCTCCTGAAGAAAGACAATGAAGAGCTCCGAAACCTCTTGGTCGAATCCAGACAGACTATTGCTTCAAGATCCGGAACTCCAGAGGTGGGTCATGGGGGCAACACTGAACGTCCTCCTGGGCACAACAGGTCTACTTCTTTCCTCTCAGACGACTTGAACAGATCGACGTCGTCCCAACCTTCCCCCCATCCCTTCAGCCACTACCACTCTAGAAAAGACAGTTGGGCGCCTTCGCTACATCAATCAACGCCTTCTGGCTCTTTCTTCCCGCTGCCTCGAGCCCATGGGAGGAACGACTCTTGGACTCCATCGATTGCATCTTCCGCATCGTTCGCTTCCAATAAGTCTCCAGGTGGGCCTGAAGGAGAGGCTCCCAGTCCAACCTCCAGAACATTCGGAATACCTTACGTTAGTGCAGGAAGTGGTGCATCGCGCAGTACGAGTAACGGAACTGGACCTAACCAGCAGTTCCTCAGAGGCCATCCGAAGAGGAGCTTCAGTATGGACCATCCGAGAGCTGTTCATAGAGCTTTCTCCGTAAGTTGGCAGCGGGTTGTATTGTAATGCTTTCTGCGACGAGCTGACAGTGCTTGATTTCAGGGGGTTGGATCTATCGCAGAGTGGACATCAACCGATGATGCTGAATCAGGAGAAGAGCCACAGGGCTCTGAAGTTTTTTCACCCAGTGGTGATGAGTCATTCGGTACAACGCACAAACGAACTTCCATCCGAAGAGCTTCGGCTCCATCATTGGATGATAGCTTAGGATCCCACCAGCTACATGAACAACCATCTACAACCACCCTCATGCAAGCAGATGAGACCAAGATACCGTCGCCGGAGAAGATCAAACATCTCAGGAAACGGCCGATGCTTCTCCTCAGCAAGTCTAGAGGGGTACAAACAGAGCCATGGCCAACAGATGAAGTCTCGGTCCCTGCGTCAGGTCAATCAGTATCTATAACAAACTTAGACTCTTCCAGTTATACCCATTCTCACCGAGAAATATCAGACTTGTCGTTCGCTTCGTCAGCTGGAGGTGGATCCATCGCTTCATCTCCCAGACCCGAGCATCGTACAATGATTGGCACCGGCCAAGGCTCCTCGTTCTCTTACGGTGTCGAATCACATTCCAATGATTCGCGGTCGGAGGCTTCTTCTCTTCATCAAGATACGCGAACTGGCTCCCTGGCAACGATTCTTGAGCACATGAACCGCCTGCTCAGCCGCGTTAATTCGGCAGATGTGCCAACTCTCACTAGAAGACTGAGACGCCAGCACCTTCCAGGAGACGTCAGCCACTTGTCAAAATCCACAATAAATTCCATCTTGACAGAAGTAGGCGATCTGCGGCATAATTTCAAAATCATTTGGGATGCTGAGAAGAAGGCTGTGTTAGATCAGCAACTACGAGAGAAGGATGAGGAATTGGGCAGTCTGGTTACAAGAAAGGACTTCTTGACACTGGTGAAACTCTTCAAAGAGGTATTCACTGAGCTGACGAACCTGAAAGGAGTCGTCAACGAGTGCATTTTAGATCCTTCCATGGCGATGAGGCTGCGAAATGCTGCTATGTCAGAGGCAGATGACGATGATGATTCTCGAGGAAGAACCAGACTTCAGTCTGCTTCCAAGGGAGCCACAGGCATAGGTGGCTGGATTTCGAACCCGATCTCGAAATTCTTCATCACACCTCCTGTAGATGGCCCAACGGCTCATGACACTTCGTCCTCAACTCACAATTCTTTACAACAGTCTGCCATAATATCTGGTTCTAGACTCCAACCTCCACTACGAAGTGCTCCTAAGCTCGCGGCAGCAACTGAAGCGACCGTCGCCACAGTCAACGTCGAGTTTGCTAGTTCTGGAGTCGTTCGACGAGCAGTCTCAACAGTCCCACCAAAAGAAACTACGTCAGGTTTGAATGCGCTTCCACCTAGTCCCGTTGGGACGCTGTCTGAATTCCCAAAGCTCATCGCCTCACTCGACTACTCATCATCAGGCCCAGTCACCAACTCTTTGACAGCGCCTACTCCCAACTCATCTAATCGAGGCACAAGCCCACAAAGAGCTCCTACCGGAAGGCCAAAAGCTAACAGAGATGCGCTATCTGGTATCTTCGCTGGTGCTACTCCCAGCTCTCGAGGGGGCTGGGTGGTGATTGACGATCAGAGGAAAGGGCTAGGTATCAGTACTGGACTCAACAACCCCCCTAAATCAATCAGGTCTACATCCTCTCAGATCTTCAGGTCTCCTGCCAACTTGTCTGGTGTATCTTCCAACACCAATCTTCGAAATCCACGCGAAGCGGTTAGCTCAAATCGACTGTCAGCCGCAGTAGATGCTGTCCTCGACCCATCTCTCGGCTCGACGCTTGCTAAAGAAAACCCGCCTCTTCTGGAGAGACAGCTTCGACCTCGAGGATTAAGTGACTCATCAATACGATCAACTTTCACTGCACATGGCCAAAATCCTTCCAGCCGTCTCATCTCCAACCTCGGTGCTTCAGTTGGAACATCGATGGGTACGGTGACAGCCCAGGCTGAGAGGGTCAGTGTTGGGAATGGGTTTACTAGGCCGGATCTGTCCATGATTCGAGGTATTGGGAAGCGACTGTGGGAGTTAGGTGGCGCAACTGTCACCACTAACAGTGAGGCGGCAACCTCTACATCCTCACCTCCAACATCAAAACCAGCATCGCTACCACCAGTATCACCTTCTCGGTCTGAGGTCACCACTGCATCGGAAAGCAAGTCTTCTCCTCCAAGGGCAATCCCGCCGTCTGCTTCCCTCCCTGCAGCACCTCGGTCGCCCGGCGCAAGCACATCGTTCCCAAGTAGTAGTTCTCTGCAGAAGCCAGGAATCCTATCTGGTCTAGCGTCTTGGGCAACAACTGGTCTTGAAGTGTCGTCGAAACAATTGCCGACGTCGTTGGAAGACGGCGAAGATGAGGGTAACTTGCGAAGTGCAAGCAGGGGTTCCAGTCGATTTGGCAATGGGAATATGATAGTTTGATTTCGGTGATTTGTTCTTGCATTTTGAATTTTGATTTTTGTTATTTGATTTGCGTTGCCCAAAATCAATTTCATCGACACCTACCCCGACGCGCACTCACGTTCACCAGCCGCAAAATGGAGAGCGACCAAATCGCGCGTTTCTTGCCTCTAGGTTCAGACAAGGATGAAGCCCTCCATATTAAGGCTGTAACTATTCTTCAGTTCCTCAACAGGAAAGTAAAGAGCAATGCGGGTAATAATGTGAAGGATGGTCTTGCTGCCTTGCCTGCAATAGCGAGCCTACTAGCTTGCGAGGAGTAAGTTAGCTTGTACAACAACCTCAATCACTGCATCTTATATTTCTTTTCTTCCTTCAAGGGCTGGTAATGGTATCATGAATGAGAATTCAGCCCAGAAATCGTCGCCAGTCAAACCTCAAGTATTCAGGGCTACACTGCAGATATGCAGGTCTCTCAATGCGCTGAGAACCCCAGCTAAAGCATCTTCAGCATTACCAGCATCATCTTCAGGCTTCCAAGTACCAGACAGTGCATATCATCCTCAGACGGCAACTCCTTCAAAGCAATCGACGGCCAGTAGCAGCAGAAAAGGGAAGGAACGGCAGAACCACACACCCATCAGATCATCGCCTCTGAAAAAACAACTTCCACCAGCAGATGTTAGTGATGATGAAGGAGATGTTGAGGCTACCCCGACCAAAAAGGCTCGAGTCGACAAAATCCGTTTCGAGCCTCCAGCAGAGGATGACACGAGGATGTACAGGAGGAGAGGAGAGAAACAGCTCCTGGACGAGACAGAGGATACAATCGAAGCTGAGCTTCACAAGCAAAAGTCTGCGGGGTACGGTATGGAGGCGGTGAACGAGGTTCAGAAGATCAGAAAGCGACATACATACATCGATCGGGGTCTGTTTACTGGTGAGCGTAGGTGGGAGAAGGCTTTTCCCAGATTCCAAGAGGTCAGTTAATTCATCGACTTCCTTTCCCGTGCGTTTTCTGATAACAAATGCTCACTTTCAGTGGTTGGAAGGCCAGTTGTCATCATCCGCGTGACTCTAGGAACCGACGTGCCGCAATGCTTATCTATAGATGATCGAGGACACTGGTAGGATGCTTCTCTTATTTGTGGATATCAGATCAATCGCGTAGTGATCGTGATAAAGAATGGGCGTGTCGCGCGCTTTGGACAGCGATGCACGACGCACGCTACTTTGTGTACTGGTGGATCAAGATAGACAACGATCTGCATAAAGCGATGGATTAATTCAAAACATCTATATTCCATCCCATTGGCACTTTGTAAGATGCTCCAATGCGCTACAAATTCAGGCGATATTTTTCCTGCTGTAAAAAGGGGCTGAAATCTCCTGAGCATCGACTTGGTGAAGCACCAAACGTTCACCAACCTCAGCTTCAAATCAACACTACCTCTCCTGGTAGAACCTGGTGTGGGCTTACCAGGGGATTCACCATTCGCGAAGGAGTTTAGCAAGCACTTGAAGCCGGCCTAGTAAAAAAAAAAACCTAACTTCTGGAACCTTGGAAATGGAAAGCTTCGGATTCTCTTCAGCCTCGATGAGGAACATGTCGGAGCTCTCGTCATATCTTCAGCCGTTCATCCGACTATCTTACCCTGTGAAGATCTACACCTCAAGTCCGGTGTCGTCAAGCAGCGCCAGCTCATCTCGGAGACACGTCGAAACTATGTATCTCAAAGGAAAAGCCGACATGGCGTACATCTTCGCGTGTCTGATAGGGTTCATTTTACTCCGGGAGATCTTTATGAGGTACTTCTTCAGCCCCATAGCCAGGAAATGGGTCGTTGAGGCAGGGGGTGGCGGATCAGTGCTCAGTGGGGAGGAGGAAAAGAAGGGCGTGTCAAAAAGGGAAACGAGGATGAGGAACAAAGCAGCAACGAGGTTTGCTGAACAGGGCTGGGCTCTGATGTATGCGGCTACCTACTGGTCGTACGGTGTGGTGAGTCTACATATAGCTTCTTCGCATTCTGCATATTTGCTTGCTTGCATAAAAAATGCGCAGTAATATCTTTGGTTGTGGTAGCTAACCTTTGACATGATCTCTCCTAATTAGTGGATATATTGTCACTCTCCAGTCTACCCCTTCAACCTGGAGCAGATGTGGTTGTAAGTGTCCAATCGCGTTGGTCGTGCTTGAGCTTTCGATGAATAGCTGATATACCTTTGATGTCGTCCAAATCAACTTATAATTGATCGTAGGGTGTATCCCGAGCCGGCTTTACCTGGAATACGAAAGTTCTACTACCTCTCCCAGCTTGCATTCTGGTTCCATCAAATGGTACTTATATTACTGGCGCCTTCATTTCCATCTTCTCCCCCAGTTTTCTTACTCTTGCACTGGCTTCTTATAGATGATCTTGCACATCGAACAGAGAAGAAAAGACCACTGGCAAATGTTTACACATCATGTCATCACCATTGGCCTCATCGCGGCATCATACGTCTCCAACTTGAGCTTGGTGGGAACCGTTGTCCTGGTCTTCATGGACTTTTGTGATATTCTTCTACCTGTGAGTAACTTAGCCAATAGGCTTCAAGCCGTTTGAGTTGTGGAACTTACGCGCTTTTTTCCACGTCACTTCATAAGTTGGCGAAAATGCTCAAGTACTTGGGGTTGACGACCCTCACCGACGCTACTTTCGGTCTGTTCCTTGTGGGATGGCTCTGCACTCGTCAAATTGCACTTTTCTTCCTACTGCTCAGTGGGTATACTGACTGCCCTCGGATCATCGACTTCACCTATGATCCGAGTAAAGGATTGGTGAGTTTGGCAATGGTACTCATTCAAGTTATTGTCTATTCATCGCATTTCTTCTTTGTTCTTAGCTTCTCTCCAAAACCGCCTGGATCTGCTTCATGGGTGCCTTGACTTTCCTCTACTTTATCATGTGCTCGTGGTTCATGTCAATCTGTAAAGTCGCATATAAGGTCGTGTCTGGTGAAGCGGCAGACGACATCAGAAGTGATGATGAAGATGATGGACTTGGAGATAACGATGATGACGATGATGAGGGTGCATCGTAAGCCTTCAATTGTCGTTTGCTACCATGGGCGCACGCTGCTAACTTCTTTCGACAGTGGAAGGAATAGGGACGAAGGGATATCACTCCCGAGCGACACTGTTAGGAATCTCTACGATGGTTCGCATCAGCACCGCGCGCATCTCAAGCCGAGCAGCGATGGCGTTCGCAAGAGGAAGTAGGAGACCGTACATATTTTGAGATCGAAAACTATTTAGAGGGTACAGTCATTTGGCAAGATCCACAGCCCTCTTCAAGAAGTCAAGGACGTTGAGGACCATCTTCTCAGTCCTGGTCTATTGGAAAGAATTCGCGTGACGTGCGGGCGAGTTGCCAAAGCGACAGTACGAAATCCAGAACTTGATCGCGGCATCTCTTTTTTTTTGTTGCGCAGCTTGCAAGTTCGCAGCGTTTGCAAGTTCGCTCTAAGTGCGAAGACCCAGGTTTTGGCAAACCAGCTCCCAGGTTCCTCCTACTTTGTAGAAATTGGGGCTCTGAACTACTGAAGCTCCACCATACAAATAGTATAGGGTAGATTCATAGGGACAAGGCAACGAGCCTGAGCAGCATTCCTCAGGTGTCCAGCGGCGGTTTCCTCAGGCCGTCGATTTCGCACCCAGCAGCAACCCCTCTCGTTGCGTCATCCTCACAACAGCACCTCCAGCTTCGATGTCGTCCTCGTCGTCGAGGCACGAGCGTGAGAAGTCGATGGAAGGGCTTCTTCCTACCCCAACGTCGTCCGGAAGCTCGTCGCCAGCAAACCGTTTTGGGAACTCGTTCTCACTATCGAGACTGAAGAACCTGAGGCACCTCCCGGCAAAGGCGTTACAGCGGTATATAGCACTGTTAGCTCTGGCGCTGGCTTCTCTGGTGGTTCTGGGCAAGCTAGCTCACAGTCACTCGGACAAGCTCGTCAGTGTCTTTGGACCTGGTAAAAAAACATATAGACTGAGCACTCCTCAACGACCTCCAAATGGCGTCAATCTGATTACAGGTGGGCTCAGGGAGATTGATATCAGCTCAAAGCCGCTGCCGTTGAGTGCTTCTCTAGAGACCAGACTCCAGGCATGGACGGACGCACCAGGTGGTCGTGGAGAAATTGAAGGAGAGTACGAGCTGGGAGGCATGTATTGGATCAACCAAGAATCTTGGTAAATAGGAAAACACTTCTTTCCCCTCGACTCTGTGAAGCTGTAGCTTCTCGTCAGGTGTACAGTTTCTGAGCGCATGTTTTGTACTTCACGCAGCGTAAACTCATGGCCAAACTACAATAACGACCTTGAACAACGTGGAAGAATCCTCTGGAACTCTCTGAATAGATCTTCTATCCATGGTCACAGAATGAGGTTAATCAACCAGCTCTCTGATGTTCACGTGAGAGGCGACACAAAAAAATGGGGAGAAGGTCGAGGTATCGTTTTCACAGCAGGTAAGGAGAAGTTTCTTCTTTCATTGTAAATGGAGAAACTGAGTTCTCAGTGCCATCTCATCCTAGGTAATGCTGATACTCTACAGAGGGTGATATACACGTTACGAATGTTGCGTCATAGTAAGTTGCGCCGCCGTTGACTACGCCCTTTCACCCGTGACTGACAATACTATTTATCTTTTAATATATGTATAGGATACAATTCAACACTTCCAGCCCAAATCTACCACTTTCCTGATGAAAAACCTCCTCAGGGGTCTCCATTGGTCGAGGAAGCGCGGTCGCTCGGTGCGGAACTGATTGAAGCCAAAGGTGGAGCCAAAAAGGACACCGGCAGAACAAAGAACTACCATTTGAAGGCTATTGCGATCGTACAGTGTCCCTGGAGAGAGGTGCTGTACTTGGACAGTGACAATGGTTCGTTTCGCTTCTCATCGTGCGTGGCGGCCAAACCTACCTGACACACGATTTGTTCATTGAAACAGTTCCAACAAGGGACCCCGAGTTCATGTTTGAAGCCACTCCATACAAGAGACTGAGAGCCATGTTCTGGCCAGACTGTGAGCAACCTCCTTCATTCCGCAGTCGGCAGCTGCACATTCAGCTGACCTGATGGCTACTTTGTAGATTGGAAAACATCTTCTTCCAACCCAATATGGGCTATTCTCGGTGTGCGGTGCAGAGATGAGTGGGAAATGGAGGCCGGCCAAATCTTGATTGACAAGAAGTATCATTTGGATGCCATGTTGCTCAGGTGAGTTCAATCCAAATCTTTCCGCGAAAATTGAACGACTCTGACCATTTCCCCTCCATCATCAGTCAACACATGCTGGAAGACTTCCACTTCTGGTTCCAATTCTCCGATGGAGGTACGTACCCTCTTCTCTCGCGGGCTGGATATCCTTCTGACAGTCATTATTCCTGCCTGCGTAGACAAGGATATCTTCCGCTTCGCGTTCTTGGCTCTCAGGAAACGATGGGCTCTCCCTGGACGATATGTTGGTGTTGGTGGATTACCGACTGGTACCTCTACTGGCAACTTCTGTGGATTGACGATGATGCAGTACGATCATCTTGGGGAACCGCTCTGTACGTCCCAAACTTTCTTCGCGTCTAAGAGGTTGTCATTTTTAACCAGCTGGTTCCCTCAACAAGTCGTCCACTACAACCTCTTGAAGCAAGTCCCTTCTGGTGTCGGACGTGGATACAGCTGGGGCCGAACCAAGCAGATGCCTTCGTTCCTTTTCCCGCACGGATCACCCCTGGAGCCTTCAGGACACAACCGCACTCTGTTCGACTATTATAACAACTTAGTTCCCTCAACGGAAGAGCCAGAAGATGATGATTTCAAAACCATGCGTGATTTCGGAAACGTTGATTGTGACATGCTGGGTAAGTTCGGGCTCTATAAGGTTTATCATTTCCCATTTGTCCTGTTCCACTCACCAGCTGTTTATTTCCAGCTGATGCGGATGATGAGGGATACGCTAGAGCTCCGGCGTCAGAAGCTGTGCGACGACGGGCTGGTACCGAAAGAGGAGCTAGAGGTGAATAACTCCGTCTTCATTGCCATTCGGACTGTTCATGACACGTATTCATTTTTAGCTGGGTTCCACGGCGGATGGTCATCACCTCTCTGTGTGGACACGCGATACGATGATCCTCGTCCAGAGGAGATTCGCGAGCTTGTCAGCCAGCTTCGTGACAAAGAAGAGGAGCGACTGAGGGAAATGTGGAGAGCACAGGGAATTCCTGATGATGAGAGGGGACCAGAGCAGAATATGGCGGGTGAGAATGAGCTGGGCATCAAGTATGACAATGGTGCCAATTGGGATGTGGTCCTGTGGGAGGATGACCCCTTATTGAAAGACTTCGAGGTAAGCTCAGCTTCGTGGAATCGAACTACGAACCTTGTACTGACTATTTGTTGTCTTGGCTTATCTAGAACAACATTTATGACGAAGGATTCATTCCCGTAAGTACATTCTGAAGCTCATCCTGTCCCTACGATGTTTTGACGTCTACTATCGTTCGCTTCTCTACAGAATGGCCAGGGTTTCTAAAAGGCCCCCAAACCAAAACCCAAGTGGAAGCACATGCCTCGATCACCATGTTGTCTTCGACGCTCTGGCATTATATCAACTCTTTTCAATCATCATTTTAATTTCCGGGCTATTGTCGTACTTTTCTCTTCAATTCTCTCTTCTATCAAGTACCCGAAAGTTCTGTGCGTGCCTCATCCTGTATAGAACTGCAGATTCTTCATTATCAATTTAATCCCTCCATTCGAGTGTGCATGACGTCTTGCTCGTTTTTTTTATTCGACTGTCATGTAGAGACGTGTATTTCGTATAGAATCTTCTCCTGTGAAATTAACTGCATTTGAATCTTTGGCTACGGATGCAAGTTGGCCGATGAAACTGAGCTTGGACAGTCAACGCTAACGTAACGAAGATTGCTTTTTAACTGTCATTGTCAGAACAAAGAATCTCGCTAATTTGAGATACAATCATCAGATCGAATAGCTATGGCTATAATATGTCAAATTACCGTCAACATCAGCTGATCTGAGAGGTTACTCTGGCTTTCCGTCGTTGACTAGGTAGAACAGAGCGGCGGGAAAAACGTTAGAGTATGACGGTCGCATCGTAGGGGGGAAATCTTACACTTGAGGGAGATGGAGTTTACACAATGTCTATGGTTACAAGAGAATCGAGATTTGTCAGCGAGAAGGGTCGCAGAGGATGCAGTAGTCTAAGTAAGGGAAGAAGGAAGACATACCTTTCGTCGGTTGGAGTATTATAACCTTCCCCCTTGAATACATGTCCTAGATGACCACCACAAGCGGTGCAAGTGATCTGGAAGCAGTGGGAGATGTGATATCAGCAGCTGCGACTTGACAAGAGTTAGTTAATTTCAACGTACCTCAGTCCTTGACATACCGAATGTGGAATCAGTATGTCTAGAGACGGCGCCAGGCTAATTCATCAGAAGAGAAGAGACGATTGGACTTTATCAGTGGCTGAAGGAAACAAAAGTGTGGAGTCGAATCTTGGGATTACTTACGAAAGCATCAAAGAAAGCTGGCCATCCACAACCTGACTTGAATTTATGATCTGCTTTGTAAAGAGGAGTTCCACAACCTGCACAAGCAAAGACACCTTCTGAAGCTGGAAGAGGTGTAGGAGCAAGAACACAATGGATCGTTAGATCACATTCACCAAGGGGGAAGCCTTACATTGAGCTTACTTACGATGGAATTTATCATATTCTGAGGTAATGGAAGTAGCAGTGAAAAGGAGATTATCGTTACTTAGAGCTCCATGGTGCTCGCCATCTGAATAATGCAAGACTTGTACACTTACCTCCCGTGCCTGGCCTTTCTGTGCCCTTCTCCCTGAGAATCCTGAATTGTTCTTTGTTCTGCAGTTCGACGGCACAACAACAGCACCTAGTCTCAGTATCCAAACCAGCTCGATCTGTCGAAGACAAGGCGGAACTCACAAGGATGGTTCTCCATTCAGCTTCGCTCTTTGCTCCAGGATTCGAAGCTGTAGAGGACATTCTGTTTCTTTCTATTCCTACTGAAGACTGTTGGTCACCTATCTTGTATACGTGTGTTCGAGCTCCTAGACCTTTGGCTGCAGTGACTGGAAGAACGGCTGATAATCTGGATGAAGATTGGATTGCTAGGATTGAGATGAGTGATTTGGTGAGGATCATATAACAATATCCTGGTTGTTCCTTATATAGGGCTTTCTCGAAGGCTGTGGGCGATCGACTGTAGCGGCTACACAGTCAGCGTAGAGGTCCTCTGGGAGTCGCCACGGTTTTGTTCCATTGCCCAATGGACACTGCACCTTTCTAGAAAGATCAATGAAATGAATAAGATTCTCGTCCAAAGTTACAGGACTTTTATCCTATTCCCATATCTCGGGAAAGTAATTTCTGATGCCACAAAGAAACAATGCAGCACGTCAGGTATCTTTCCCAGTTCCAGTGCCTTCCAACGGTCACGGCTACAACCCGACTAGTTTACTTCTGGAACTGGCAATCACCTGGAGTCCTTCCGCTGTTAGTCTGCCTGGTCAGGGCCAAAGCTAAGATTGAAGAGCTCTCTTCTGTTAGCTGGTGAATGGGGAGGATTGAGCGTATCGAGAAGGTACTTGTCAGACTGCTGAAGGAGAAGATAGACTCTGGTTTCAGGTCAGTACACTATTTCAGACTTTCATTACCCCTAATCCGATCATACTGAATCTAGTTTTGTTATCTTGTGCTTTCCCAAAATCCCCGTCAAACTTTTGAACGACAGCTCTATCAAGTACAAACATGCAGCTGCGATCTTCAGGGGTGCAGATCTTATATCTGTAGGATTCAATCACTCAAGGCAATGCATAGCAGGAGTTGAGCATCGTAAGCAATGCGAAATACCTCGGTCACTTCTACCATTGAAGCTTTGCTGGTACTAGGCTAACGCTTGTACACTACCACTTTGCCAAAAGGATCTATGCATGCAGAACAGCATGCCATAACCAGTGCTCTCTCACTGATAGCCGGCCCTTCAGCGCGTCGTTTCCTGCCCAAACAGCGCTATGGTGCTTGGGTTCAGACAGCTGCTCTCAACCAATCTTCGACTGCTCTCTGGGGCGGTAGGTCACGTGCTATTCAGTCTTCTGTGAAGCAGAAGTTCAAGTCGAATCTCACCGCGAAACGAATCTCGAACTTTCCCCACGTCGTAACTCCTTCCTCAGCTTTAGAAGACCAACCTCTTCGTTTCCCCTCGCTAGACGCCTCATCATCTTCTCAAAAGTATCTGTCAAATACAGCGATATATACACTTCGAATATATACTCACCCGGCTTCAGCACCATTCCATCGCCAAAGACGTTCTGCTGGTCCACTGTTTGACCACAGCGTAGATGGGGAACAACATAATGACGAGGACGAGGATGCAGGATATCAGCTGGGAGTTTCCAAACCTTGTTTAGGGTGCTCCAGGTGGATTTATGAGAGCGGGATAAAAAAGGTCTATTATATTGCTGAGCTCGACGGCCAGGGAACGATTGGATGGGTTTGTCAAAACAGTGAGCTCGCATCCCCTCTCAGTTCCTTTCAAGTCTTAAGAGATTTTTCGTCCAACATCTCCAATGTGTTCTTCTTACAGGTGTCGACCTTTTGAACGATCTCCAACAAACTATAGCAAAAGAAAGCGCCTCCAAAGCTGGTAATTTTCACTAGTTCCTTCTCTCCTCGTAGTCTGCGTCTTCTGACTGGATTCTCAATTCCTGCACCTCAGAAGATTGTGATCACTACGCTATGTCTCACAGTGTCAAGTCGCTCGGACGCAGCAAAAAACGATCTCGAGTCTTGTACCACTCTTAGCGATCTCCAACTCCCAACATCATTCATGTTTCCTTTTGCAACTTTAAATACCTTGAAACACTATTAAATAGTTCAAAAAATCGATTCAAATTCAACTCACACAAGATCTCACGGCAAGACTGAGGTTGTCTATTTTTGACCAGTAGTTTTTCAAGGAGTGACACGTCAGTACACACCGACGCACAGCGAGAGAAAGCTGGCCCTCAATTCACCAGTTCTACTTTCGTCTTGTAGCCCGTGATGAGAAAGAGAAAAAACTTCATTGCATTTATCGTTTCTGCATTGGTCTTTCATTATAAACATCATAAGCCTATACTTTATGTCGTCGCCCAGTTCTCGTGAAGAAGGTCTTCAGGATCCATACTTGGAAGCTACAATGCAGAATACCCAATTAGCACATCGAGTTGAGCGAAAGTGCCGTTGAACATGTTGAACATACTAGCTCATCGTTACCATCAGAATCACCTCTGCGAATGAGTACCAGAAGATTCTTTGCTGAGTAGATGATACTGTCGATTGGTTTCGTCGATTTCGGGTGTGGAAGCTGAGAAGGGAGGAGAACAGGTTAGGGATGACAGCGACGAACGCCGAGCGAGAGGTCTATACTCACTATTTTTGAGTTCGAACAATAGATGATAGCAGTCCATTGAGTTTATAGATGGACTCTTCTAGTGACGAGGTGTGGGAGGACATTGGTTTGTTTTGGCCTGGTAATTCACGTCGAGGCTCGGATTCCACCATGATACTGATGTTTCCGCTCAAATTCAGCATCCACAGTTCTGAATTGACGAATGAGACGCTTTACTCACTCGAAATCAATGCTCTTATCTGTCAGACTCGCTTCATTTTCGAAGCAGAACGAGTACTCCCCAGGAACGTTGGCAGTGAAGATGTAGTCGCCCTGCTTTTCGTTGTCTCCCTCCAGCAACACTTTATCGTTAGGGTCGTGGACGACGAAATCAATATCGAAATTTCCTCCTGCTTGAACAGCGTAGTAGAAGCCTGTTGAGAGGAGTACACAAAATAATCTTTAGGGGCCTAGTTCGTGTCACTCGCTCATAGGCACAGGAACAGCCATTACAGAGCGAAAAGGAGACTGGGACGTACCAATCTTCTCGCCTGCCTTGTCAACATCAGCAAAGAAGCAACTCCTCTCCCCAGCTTCCAGTGTCATTGTCAGTGCTGAAGCTTGGACTCGCTGCGACGCCAGCAGAAGGAGAGAGAGGGAAGAGAAGAGAGCTGAATGGAACATTGCTGGGAAGATAGACTAGCTTTTTCTGAAAGTGTGTTGAAGATGGCGCCTCTTGATGCGCACCCTCAGGTACACAGCCTAACAGATTTTGATTTGAGGCAGGAGAAGCTGGTCGACACGACCGTCGCGAACTGCAGCCAAGAGGCTTGTAAAATCTCGAGGTGGCAACCATCATCACTCTGAAGCAATCAACCTTGCGAGTCTTGAGAAGTACTGAAATTAGGCAATAAAGAAGCAATGTCGAAATATCATCAAGCGCCGAACTTCTCGCCCTCATCATCATCTTCACCAGCATTCCCACCTTTCCTCCTCTTGCGCTTGACAGCCTCTCGATGGACCCTCTTCCATTCTTTGGTCAGACCACTTTTAGCCGTCTTCCAACTTTCTTCAATTTCTGCTTCAGTCTTGTTTCTCCAGAAGCCGCCTTCGAACCCACTCAGCACGCTCTTCGACTGAACTTTGGGACCCTTGGACGCTTCTGCTTCTGATAGATGGAGGAATGGGATGAAATAAGGTTGGTCGGTTGAAGGTACGAATGGGGCTTGTTGCGCTGAGGTAATTGAAGTGGTTGGTATAGTGCTAGAGGTGGAGGATGCAGCAGCACGTTGCTGGGTGATCACAACCGGGACGCTGTGGGTTGTTGTCGGGAGAGCAGCAAACAGTGTTGGATCGGCTTCAGGATCCAAATCAAGATCATCATTCATAGCGAACAAGGAGAAGCCACCTTGATTTCAGAAGGTAAGGATCAACAGTGAGCTCGTGAAGATAACGCCTACCAGAGCAATGAGCTAAACTCACCGGCAGAGGCAGCAGCGGGTTTGAACATCTCCTTCAACGCACTCTGACCCGACTTTGGAGGGTTTACTACTTCGTTTACCTTGACCTTTTTGGTTTCAGGCTCGGCATCTTCTGCGCTTTCGCTCTCGTCATCGCTTTCACCATCACTATCATCGCTCTCACTATCGTCCTCTGCCATTCCACCTCGTAGCCGCAATGCCATCGAGTAACATCCACCTCTCAGACGTAGAGTTTCAGGTTCCCGTTCTTGGGACTCTTCCCACTCCCTGAGTTCACGTAAAGCTATTTGAACAGGATCATTGGGATCAACCTCCTCCTCGTCTTCCTCTGCATCTTCGACATCAGCATCCTTGTCTTCTTCTATTTGTGGAATGGCAGTTACTATTTCAACTGGAGGTTGGAATCTTGATGTCGGCGTTGGTTCCGGTTTTCTCTTTTTCTCTCCAAGCTTCTCAGGTACAACAGGTGTAGCGACTTCTCCCTCTCCATCTGAACCCTCCAGCGCTACTGTCCTCAAGTGTTTTTCATCGCCGTCATCTGAACCATTGAAAATACTACCAAACATCCCTTTGAGCACATCCAGACCTAACGATTTCTCCTTTGAGTACTCTACATCGACATCGTCGTCTTCGCCTGATGGTGCTGGTGATGGTGATTTGAACATAGACTCAAGTCTTGAAGACGGTTGAGCATCTTCGTCTTCGTCATCTTCATCCAATTCGACTTCTGACTCTTCATCCTTAGCCGGTAAACTTGTCGCCGTCGCTGGTGGTAGCGCAGGGACTTGGGCAGGTGCTGCTGATGTTGGACCTGATGAATCTGAGAATGTTCCGAGTATTCTCTCCAACCTCTCAACTCTATCAATAAGCACATTCTCGACCTCTTCCTCTGAGCCTTCCCTGACCCATCGGACTCTCCCGCTATCGTCTTCGTCTTCGTCGCATACCCACAGGGAAGGCGGTGCAATAGATTGGTCGAAGTCTGAGCACAAGAATTCACCCGTCAAATGAGTCGTATTATATCTGGTCGGATCAAGAGTAATTCTTCGGGCTCTAACTGGGGGTGCAGCCTTTCTTTTCGCACCAGTTTTCTTCTTCTTTTTCGCTTCGTCCTTGGATTTTAAGGTGGACGCTTTAGATATCGACGTCGACGCAGCTGACGGGATCGGTAACAGAGCTGGGCGTGGAATCGGTTTTGTTGGTCTGAGTCGAATTGGTCGAATTAGATGTTGAAGAGGGGTAAGATGCCATTGCTTCAAAACATTTCTAAGTTAGCTATCTGCACCGGCGCTTCAGCGTGGAGAGATGGAAAGGACATACCTTTAAACGTTTACATGATTCTAGAGTGACAATATTCATGTCCTTCGCTTCGATACCTTGAACTCCCCGCTTCCTCTTGGAGAAAGTTTTCTTCCTCTTCGCCGATTCCAGCACGTTGGCAGGTGAAGAAGATCCCTCTGCGTCGGCAACGGACGGTCTCATCTCTGATTTTTCTTTCTCCAGTCTGACTTCAAATGAGGGCTTAGCTTCAGAAACCCTGAGAGTTGATCCTTTCCATGTTGACCCCGACAGCAATGAGAAGCAACGAGAAATCTGAGAGTGCGTGGTGATGATTGTCAAGTAAGCGAAATTTCGAGGAAATCCTAGGGAACACAAACACTATCAGTAAGGACTTCCCGAGTCACGGTGTTGTAGTCCATCAGCTCACCATTTCCATCTGATCCTACCGCTTCAACGGAAGTGACTTGACCAAAACTTGAGAACCTTTTCGAGAGATCAGCGTGCGTAATTGCTGGGTTAGTTAGGCCACCGATATGCAATCTCTTCGTCAAGGGGCTTTGAGACTGCTGAACCATTGTGAATTGAGACCAAAGGAAGGAAGTTCAGCGTAACACAGTTCAAGTCGCCAAGCTGAAGAATGCTGCAGCCCCGCAAGAAAAGCAAGTATCTAGGTGGTTGATCTTGACCTCTTGTTCAGAACTTCACTTGCAGTCGAATGTGTTTCTGTCGTCCTTTTTGGTTGGGAAACTGGTCAAAACTCAAAAAATCCAGCAGATTTGCCCTGACGCCACCGCTCGAAGCTTGTCGACCACCCACTCCAGCGAACTTCTGAGGTTTCCCAACTTTTCTCCCGAAACTTCAGTATAACCTAGTCCAATAAACAAGCCATCCATAGAGGAGAGATTCTTGCCTTCCTGTAGTTACCAAGTATGGCTGAGGAAGCTGCCTTTGTGGCCCAGGAGTTCGTCTCAAGTCAGTCGAAAGCCCCTTTTCGCTGCTTGCTTTGTCACGCTGGCTCGACACAAAAAGCTAACCCTCTGCTGCGCTTTCTCTCCCTTAAAGGTCTCGATAACCTCCCAGCTGAAGTCGCTCACATACTTGGAGAAATCAGGACGAAGGAGGATAGGTGTCAAGGTAAGTAAATTGTGGCTTATTCATTCTCGCTTGACCCACCGTGCTCATTCGTGTTGTCGGATTTTCGCCATAACTAGAGCTTCAAATAAGGTTATCCAACAGAACTGGTTCTATTTTGAAGCATGTTCGTGGTCTTGAGCCTGGTAAGCTAAACCTGATGCCCAATCCAAAAGTACGTGTCGTTCATACCGTGTCGCAATGCTCGAACTCTCTTTTGATATATCCTCTTGTATTTTGCGTATGCTTACGTCATCTTCTAATGCGTATTTCACTCTAGGAGCAAACCAATCAACAGAAAATCGCGAAGGACTTCAAGGAAATTCAGGAGCTCCAAAAAGCCAAAACCGCCTTATCCATCCGACTTTCAGCGCTGTTGCACAAAACTTGCGGTCGTCTCGAAGGTGAAATGCAGAAGGTTGCTGAGCTGGGTGGTGTCGAATTGCCCCGGTTCCCACCTCTGACTGAAATCGCAAAGAATGGATACCAGCTCCCACATGCTGGAACTGGTTTGCAGGCCCTCGGCTCCGGTGGTATGGGTATCAAGGTTCTGGATCAGATGAGAGACAACAGCTTCGCCTCTCCCGTGTCCAACCATGGCGGTCATGGTGCTAGCAGTGCCAGCATTAGCGGCGGATCATCTAACAAGAGTGAGTTGAGCTTTCGTTTGATTTTGGTCCAGCCTTGGTGACCTAGCAGAAGAGCTTCACGTAGCTGATATCTCTAATTGTGTTCTCTTCGCCATTCTTGCCATCACAGAACGCAAAATCTCCACGGCGACACCCACCGCCGCAGCCTACAAACCGCACGCCTCATCTCGTCTCAAGCACTCCTCTTCTCACCACGGTAACCGACGAGCGTCACCTACTGATTCTGAGGATGCTGAAGGTGATGAGGAGGAAGAGTATGATTTAATGGATGCCGAAGGTGAAGATGATGAGGAAGCAGTTGGGGATGACGAGACACTGTACTGCTACTGCCGACAAAAGTCACACGGAGAGGTGAGTACCTTCTGGACAATTTTCGTCATTCGAGAACCTATTTGATGTGACTTATTTTTCCTTTTTGTTCTGCTTATTCAGATGGTTGGTTGTGACAACGCAACATGTCCAATCGAGTGGTTCCATGTCAAGTGTGTTGATGCTCCGAGCCCTCTTCCCGACACATGGTACTGTCCAACGTGCATTTCGACTGTGGGAGCAGCGTCGAACAAGAAAAGCGGTGGCGGAAGGAAGAGATAGTTGCGGTAGTGCGATTTCCAAGAGAGGTATTGGCTTAAGCTGCCCATTTTGTAAACATTAACATACTGTATAGCATTACTCTGTTGTTCTTGGCTTCAATGTCAGAAAGGCTATAGTAGAAGAATAGATAAAAAATTTATGCCAGAAACCCCTTCGCCTGCGTCCCACTTCGAGGTTTCCCCCGTCAACGACCCTCTCATAGCCTTTCAAACCTACCTTCTACCAGCACCAAGTCTTCATTTGAAACAAATGGCCGACGAAGAAATCCAGATGTCGGAAACTGCTGATATTCCAACCCCAACATTTGACAAAGACAAAGTCACAATAGTGAGTTTGCTTGCTGCACTACAACACAACGTCTATCTCACCTCGTTCTGATACCTATCCCTCCTTCAAAAATGCGATTGAAGTTACCTGGAGCTTCATCAGATCTTTCTCAAGCAACGTACTCTGTCAAGGATGAGGACCACACGCTAGGCAATGCGTTGAGGTGGATGGTCATGAAAGAGTGGGACTATTTCTATATTCAGTAGATCATTGGCTTGGTGAAGAATAACGGTTTGCTAATGTTCACTGTTATCTGCTTTGTAGTCCTGATGTCGAGTTCTGCGGATACAGGTGAGTTTAGTTGACTTCGTGTCAAGACGAGATCTAACGTTGAACGCTGACTCGTTCCCTGTCCTTACTCGGAATTAATCAGTTTACCTCATCCATCAGAAGCCAAGTTCCATATCCGTATACAGATGTATGGTACGTTTGTTACTCAGCGTTCCAAATTTTGTCCGCCACGATGCTTTGACACTCACCAACTGCCTATTCCTCTGTGTTATTGGGATGATAACGGTATGAATAGACAACAAGTCGTCGTATACCTGTCTTCTAAAAGCGCTTGATAATCTTCGCAACTTGTTAACGGCGGTGGCAGAGAAGTACAATGCTTCATTAGAGTGAGTACCTCAAAGCCCTCTTTCTAAAAATTAGTATCGTAAAGGGCAGACAGCTGAGTGGGTTTACTTTTGATTGCGTTCACAGTAGCAAAACCTACGAGGTTGTTCAAGATGTTGATGTCAATGCAGAAGTACGAAAGGTCCTGGAGGCTAAGGTAGCTTCTGCTGGAGGAGCTGATATGGAGCTGTAATACGAGTGTCTTTTTATGTATGTAAGATATGTGTTCTGGGCGTTGTTGGCCGTTTGGAAGAGGCAGGCACGTCACCTGCGCAACTTCAATCAAGCCCTTCCCTGCTAAAATATCGCTACTCACTTGCAAACTCAACCAGCTCCACTGATCTCTCCTCAGGATAGAAGGACTCATATGAAGCGAGTTTACAAGATTATGCCAGTCGTTGAAGGGTTCTGGAGAAGAGAAGCGCAAACCTGTCAACGTCCCACTGCCTCGCGTTTGATTGGCCACAGAGGCAGCGACAGGCAAAATCGCAGGGCGCAGGAGCAACTGTGTTTTCTGACCACAACTTTGTTCCCTCCCTCCGGCACCAAGATGTCTCTCCTTTCCTCAAGATCTGTGGTACTCCGATCAGCGGTAGCCCAACGATCCTTTGCAACTCTCTCAAAAGTTGGAGCCATCCCAATCGCGGCGGTCGACAATGGCAGCTCGACCTCTTCGTTGACCATCGTCTTGAAGGCTGGATCCCAGTACGAGACTGTTCCAGGTACCGCTGCTGTTGCTAAGCAAGCTTTCTTCAAGGTGAGCTTCAACTTTTCTGTCAACCAGGGGGACACCAGCTTTTGAGGACGAGGAAATGGCGACGGCGCTGAAAAAATCGACGGGAGATGAGTGGTCCATCGCTTCGCTCGAGAAGAGGGGGTTATGTGCCGCCAGGTTAATGTTGAAAAACTTGACAAGAACGTTTCTGGACGTCTTGTTGAGGAGTTGAGGAGGAATAGCGTGGAAGGGGTTTTTTTCTGCTGATAGAGGTGCTGCTCTTTTGGTGGGAAAGAGGGCTTTCCTTTCCAGAAACCACTCTGCTCTATCGCAGACTTGGAGATGAAGTTGAAATTTTTTAAAGGGACGTCTTTGTAGGCTGGTTACTTTGGAGCTGGTTGTCATGCTGGCATCAATGCTTGTGCAATAGGAAGACGTTACCCTTGGATGTTGAGGACTATATGGTCGATCTTGCTTGCTGACAACCATATTTTCTTGTCTCAAAACCATTTGGGTTATGCCAGGATAATGCTGGAGGAACTGCTCTCTCTACCACCCGATACATTGAATTCTGGGGCGGCATTGCATCTACCACTTTGACCAGAGAAACCCTTTCCCTCACCACTGAATTCACCAGAGGAAACGAGTTGAGTGTTATTTTTCTATCATTAAGATCGTTATAAAGAGTTATCACGCAGTCCAAACTGACCATAGTAAACTTTTTATGTGTCGCGACCTCTCTTGCCTCCTTTCCGCTGTCACAGTGCCCCATTTGCCAAGCTCCTGACCGAGATCGTCTCCCCACAATTCGCACCACACGACTTCAATGAGGTTGCTTCCGCAGCTGCTCTCGCTGAAGCTCAATATGTCAACGCCAACCCAGCCCTCGCACTGATTGAGGAAGCTCACCACGTCGCTTTCCGAACTGGTCTCGGTAACTCAGTCGTTGCCACTCCAGCTGCTCCAGTTTCCTACAAGGAAGTTGCTGCCTTCATTACCAGCGCCTTGAAACCAATCAAGGAGAGCCAGGGAATCGCCGTCATTGGTACCGGAATGAGCGTCGAAACTTTAACCAAGCACGTTGAGGCCATCAAGGTCAACTCTGAAAAGATCCTCGATACTGAACTCGTCACCGAGGGTGCCAAGGCCGCTCCAGTCTCCACCACTGAAGTCCCAGCCGTGAAGTACTACGGTGGTGAATCCCGTCTCCCAATCGATCTTCATCTCCTCCCAGCCATTCAACCAACCCTCGTCATCGCCTACGGTTCCACCACCCCATCAGCAGAACTCACTGTCCTTCCATACATCTTCGGAACTGGTCCATCTGTCAAGTGGACAACTGGTCAATCTGCTCTGGGACAGATCGCTGCCAAGGTTGACCCATTGGCCAGCGCCAGTGCCTTCTCCTACACCTACACCAACGCCGCTCTCGTTGGCATCGAATTGAGCGCTCCTGGATCCAAGAGATTGGGTGAATTGGGTGTTGAGGCCGTTAAGCTCATCAAGAACTTCAAGGTCACCCCTGAATCATTGAAGAGCGCAGTTGCAAAGGCCAAGTTTGATGCTGCTTCAAAGGTTGACACTTCTGCTGGTGCTACTGCTGCTATTGCTTCTTCCGTAAGTGCAATCTGACCTCTTCTATCCCAGAATGATAACATTCCGACGCCTAATCCTTTACTATGATAGATCTTTACCGGAAAGGTTTCAACCGTCGAAGAGACTTTCGCTGCTCTTGATAAGGTTACAGTTGAGAGCTTGACTAAGGTTGCTCAAGGGCTATTCAAGGCTAAGCCAACAGTTGTTTCCATGGCCAAGCAGACTGAGCTACCATACGCCGTAAGTATTTCTTCCAGTTTGACATCAGATTTTGTAGTGACTCACTTCTCTGGTTTTGGTTCATAGGATGAGCTCGGTTTGTGAGTGGTGAAGTAGGTGAATTGCAGCGTTTGAATGTCTGGGAAGGAAGTAGATATCGGTGGCTTCCTGCTCTGACGGCAGAAGAGAAAGTCCAGGCGGAAGAAAAATAAAACCCGGATATAATATAAGACGACCATATCTTTCTACTATCCAAGCGCATTAGAGCTTTCGTTCTTCTCATTTGCAAGGCAGCCAATTTGCCACTCTGACTGTGTCCGCCGTCAGTGATTAATTAAAAAGGCGATGGAGCCAGCTCTCCTCCGATCATCACCCTCGTACAACCAGTAAAATGTCAACTTCATTCCTTGGATTAAGTACCAACCTATGGGGTGAGTTGCATCGCAATGCAATGAGGATGTGACGAGGCTGACTCCAATCTAAAAAGCGATTCCTATGGCTTGGGGTGTTGCTATGGCTCCTCACGTATACGCAATCACCTTGACTGCCAGCTCCCCTCGAAAATTCGACAACTCTCATCCTAAAGCTCACTGTACTGAATTTCAAAGGGTCCCATTCGGTAAGAAAACAGTTCAAATGGGTTGCCGTTTCACGCGTCACGTCATTTATTTCTGTATTTTCCTTGTCGACAGACACCTTGTCTCCTTTGCAGAAGAAAATTCTTCGTAGTGAAGGTGCTCAACAAAATGGACACGGTAAGTTGCTGGTTTGTACCAAACTCCATCCGCGCTCGTTTCATTATTGACTGGCATCGCTTTCCTCCTTGGTCGATGGTGCTCTATCAAGACAACCTTCCTCTATTCGCCAGCGCTCTCGTAGCTGCTCAGTTCTCCAAGACATTGAGTGTCGATGCTGTCAACAAGCTTGCCATTGGGTACCTTGTCAGCAGGTACGTGCTTTCAACGGTCTAGCTTCTTCGGACAGCCAACTGATTTGCGCCTGTTTAGATTGATCTACAACTGGCTCTACATTAACATTACAACCGATGTTTCTGCCTATCTTCGAACTGTGGCTTACCTAAGTGGTGTCGGAATTTGCTTTAGATTGTTCCTCAGCCTCCAAATGTAAACAGCCATCTCGCCTTGGAGTTTAGACCCTAGACTAGCTCTGTACTCGTTTTCAATATCTCTTCTTTGATAATCTCGAATATTTTTGTGACTAGTCACCGGGATACTATGGTCTCCGTTGCGGGTTCTAATGAATAGCTGCCTAAAGACTTCCCATTTCACAATGAAAGCCATCCAAACCGATACCTGCAACATAACGAAGAAAAGATTTTAATTCCTGTGTTTCCTTATTGTGTCCTCTGCCATCCTAATCCACTGCACTTGGAAGAGACCTGCTGCCCAAGGAGGGGTCTTGACGCTGGTCGCCTGCAGCGAATGTTGCCTGTAGCGAATATGTTGGATATCCTCTCAATTCCTCCATGACATTTGCACAGATAGACGAGCTTCTTGACTTTGTATACTGTTACATGGCGGGGAAAATGGGACGTTAATTTAATAGAAATTCGAATAACCGGTTGAGCGGGGAAACTGCAGAAGCTCGTGAAAGCAAGGAGCTCGCAGCTACCGTCCACCTCAAGCACTTGAAATGTCGACTTGGTCAAGATCATACATCGTGTCAGCCAAGAGAACTCCCTTTGGTAGCTTTGGAGGGTCACTCAAGAGCTACAAGGCTTCCCAACTAGGAGGCATTGCGGGAAAGGCTGCCATTACAGCTGCCAACTTGCCAGAGGGAGCTGTTATCGACCAGATTTACTTTGGGTGAGTCAGTTCGACATATAAATGAGCTAAAGTCCTAAGGGTGTAATAGACCTGCTACCTGTATTGCTTCTCGACGCTGACTTGCTGGATTTTCGTTCTGGAAACGCTACATCGCGCAGTGGTGTCTGTCAATCCGACAACTCCACCCCATACCTTGCTCGTCATGTGGGACATCTTTCAGGAGTTCCCCATACTACGCCAGCCTTGACCATCAATCGACTCTGCGGTTCAAGTTTCCAGACGCTGATCACAGCTGCTCAATCAATCGCCCTCAACGAAGCAAACATATGTCTCACTGGTGGGACTGAGGCAATGAGCATGTGTCCTTATACCTTGTCGGGTGAAACACGCTGGGGAACAAGATACGGTGTCGATCAAAAGCTGGAAGACTCTCTCTCCGCTAGTTTGACAGATCAAAATCCATCTGGGAAAGTCACACCAATGGGAGGCAAGTGAATTATTTTGACTCTCCTTCACCTACCAAAGCGATGTGGTTATCATACAAGCTGACACTTGCGCCGCCGAAACTCTTCCAGTCACTGCTGAGAATCTGGCACGAAAGTACGGCATCACCCGTCAACAATGCGACGAATACGCATTGCAATCACAATCCCGCTACCTCTCGGCATATTCTGCAGGTTGCTTCAAGGACGAAATCCATCCGATCCCTCTACCAACGAAGAAGGATCCAAATTTCGTCCTCAGCAAAGACGAACACCCTCGCGAGGTCAGCATAGCTGGATTGGAGAAGTTGAGGAGTGTCTTTGAGAAGAACGGAACGGTCACTGCTGGAAATGCATCTGGTATCTGTGATGGCGCTAGTGCGAGCGTAAGTGACCTGAGTTGTTGTGTTCAAAGTCCTAAGGAGATGCAGACGTTTGTGGGTTGTTCAGGTTGTTGTCTCTGAAGAAGCGCTCAACAAGTATTCTCTCAACCCATTGGCTCGCATCGTCAGCTATGGTATTACAGCATGTGAGCCGGAAATCATGGGTATCGGCCCTGTGTAAGCAATAGTGAACACTGCGCGATGCTCGGTGAGAGGCTAACTTGACTTCACGGTGTATTTTAGTGCCGCCATCAAACAGGCTCTCTCTAGAGCTAATCTGACAATGGAAGACATTGATCTTTTCGACATAAACGAGGTTTGTGCTCTTCTCTTGCTGAGCTATTGCCTAATTGCCAAAACTCATCTCAGACCTGATGCACCTATCTCTTGGCAGGCATTCGCTGCCCAATGGCTCTCAGTTGCAAAAGAGTTAAATCTTCCAATGGACAAAACGTGAGTTCCTGGTTTGACCTTTTTCATGGCTGTCGCTCACTTCGAGATTGAATTCAGAAATGTCTTTGGAGGAGCGATCGCCGTCGGACACCCATTGGCGGCTTCAGGTGGACGGATAGTTGCGAACTTGGTACATAACTTAAGAAGGAGAAAAGAAAAATACGCTGTTGGTGCGGCGTGCATCGGTGGTGGACAGGTAAGTTGGGCAATCTTGAGATGATTTTGCCTTAATCAAGCCCAATATTCATCAATACCGTTACTTTGTAGGGAATTGCTGTTGTTTTGGAAGCCATCAACTAATGCCTTCAATATTGTTGTTCAAGAATATTGAATGATGATCAATGTCCCCGTTCGTTTCTTTTGACGTCGTTTTTCTCCGCGCATTGCATACACAATTGGATGAGAGAAACCCACCCCTACCCTGTGTTCAATTGTTCCACTTAGGGGTTGAAGATGCGCAGATAGCAATGAAGCAAAGCTCTGTACATTGCCACAGTCGAATATCGAATGTAATGCTGGCCGCCGCTCCACCGCAGCGAGCTCGACATTGTAGAGTTTCCTCGAGAGCCCAAGAACAGATTAGCAATACAGAGGAATCGCCTCTCCTAGAGAAGAGAGGCCCAGTATGGCGTTTCCATTGCCTCGCTTTGTACAGGAGAGAGTCCCATCTTTCACATCAAACAGGCTCATCGTATATGGGGGTGCTTCCACTGCTTTGGCGGCCTCAGTCCTGCTTCAAGCAGCTCATACGAGGACGAACTTCTATGCTGCAGCTGTGATGATATCGAGGAGTTCCGCTAGCGTCCTGGTACGTCCCTCACCCTACTCAATACAAGGTTCCTAAAATGCTCACACGATTCTCGCTGTTTCTTTGACGAAAGATTCTATCGAACTTTGCCTTCTTTCTGAGTTTATGTGTCGGAATAGTGCTTCAGATGGTATTCTTTGGTCCTTTAAGGCCTATTGAGCTGGAGGTGAGCTCTGCTGGTACCCGTTCTGCCGCTCGTCCGTGCTGACGAAGGCTGTTGCCTTCAGCATTTATACGATCGATCATGGTACTTCCTGACGGAGTCTTTATTGGCACTGACGATGTTCAGGTGAGTCGTCATGATTTAATAACGTACTAGAAAGATGAAGATATGACGCTGACAACGTTCATACTCGAAGAGACGACTTCGACCCGCTCTTTGTGATGATGTTTGGTCTTCTCTTGTTCCTTAAATGCTTTCACTGGATCGCAGCTGATAGAGTGGAATGGGTGAGCCAAATACTCGCCAAGTGGCTGGGTAGACTTGTTTCTGAGCTTCCGTTGCATTCTGCCTAGATGGATCAGGTTGACGGGGGTCCTCCGCTCTCGTTCCACATTCGAATGACAGCTCTCTTTGTCTCTCTCACATTCTGTGATACTGTTCTCTTCATTGTGGCTTGCATCCCAATCATGCTTCATGGTGTGGGTGGAATGGTGCTGTTCGTCTCCGAGTTTGGAATCTTGAACATTCAAAGAAGCTCAATCGTAGCCAAATATGCTATCAACTTGTGGGATCAGCGAAGAACACATGGGAGACCTGATGCACCAGCTTGGGAGGCTAAAAGTATGATTGTATTTTACGTGGAAATGATTACAGGTGAGCGAAGGACCTCACCCAACCTCATTGCTGTCCAGGTTCAAGCTGACATCTCCTCGGACAAATATAGACTTCCTGAAACTTCTCACCTACCTGGCGTTCTTCGTTGTCATTCTCACATCCTATGGACTACCATTCAACATCCTGCGTGACGTCTACATCACACTGCGCTCTTTCATCTTGCGCTGTAGAGACCTCATTCGATACAGAGCGGCAACCAAAAACATGGATACTCGATACCCCGATGTGACTGCCGAGGAACTAGAAGGTATGGGTGATAGGATGTGTATCATTTGTAGAGAGGAAATGGTCCACAGAGATAGAGCAGATGTTGCAGCTAGCGATGGCCCGAACGATACGCCTAAGAGATTAAGCTGTGGGCATGTGTTCCACTTCCATTGTTTGCGAAGCTGGCTAGAGCATCAACAGAGCTGCCCTACCTGGTATGTTTGATTTCCATCCGTTATTTGCTCAGATTGCGCTGACGAACGATTACTTGCTTACAGTCGACGAAGCGTCTTGGAGCCCGCTGCACCTCGTATTGGTGTACCAGGAGCAGTTCTTCTACCTCCAATGGGAGGGGCTGGTGCTATACCAGGACAGCCAGCAGGCTTGGGACTTCAGCCTCCCCCTAGATTGGACGCACCTTGGATTCCAGTTGCCAATGGAGCTGCACCTCAACAACAGCAACAACCTCAAGCTCAAGGAATATGGGGTGCACCACCTGCTCCAGGTGCTGGATTCAACCTTGAGGTTGGATTCCCTGGTGCCAGATGGGGTATCAATGTGAACTTTGGTGACAGACGATTTCCTCAGCCGCAACCACAACAAGGTCCCCTCACGCCAACGCAGCAACCATTGACCCCTGGTGGTGGCCAGGTCCATGGTATCTTCCCCAACATGCCACCAGCTCCCCAACAGCCTGTCAACCCAGCGAACGTCCCTGCCCTAGCTTCACCTCTTCCCTCCCCTGGAGTCATTCAACCTTCCGCTCCTCTTCCAGCAGCCACACCGGTGCCTCCCGTTCTCGCTGCCCCTACGCCTACTCCCACCACCATGTTACCTCCTCCAAGAGCAACGTCTCCTATTTCAGTCAGCTTGGACGAGGAGGATGATGATGACGATGATATCATCATCTCTTCGTCCGGTTCAGCTCTTACACCACGCGAGGTCGCAGCTCAAGCAGCTTTGCGACGGGCAAGAATAACTACGCCACCTTCATCTCAAACAACTCTTCCTCAACTTTCACCACCTTCGTCAGTTCCACAACTCGACATGACTGCACCAACTCCCTTACCTACCATAAAACCGCCTGCTTTGCCAACAGCTGCCGCCGGCCCTTCCTCTGCGCCAACCGAACAGTTCGGACCGCCTCAACTCTCATCGATACCGCTTAATCCTTTTGCCCATATGCAGAGGATGCTGCCATCCCTGACACCTCTTTACCCCTCATCAATGCCCTATCCAATCGCACCTTCTTCCTACCCGCAACCCCATCAGCCTCTTCAATTACCACCAGTACTCACAGAAGAGCAACTAGAAAAATTGAGCGAAGATACAAGAGAAGGCATCGAGGCCAGGCTCAGAGCGGTAGAAGAGCTGGATAAGGTCTTGGAAGGCGTGGGTGGAGAATTGAGGAGGATTCGAGACAAAGTTGCGCTGAAGGATCTAAAAGGAAAGGGTAAAGCAAAAGAGGACTAGACTTATAATGTTATAAGATCTTTCAGCGAGGTGGAAATATAAAACTGGGGAGAGGTCTTCAGATCACATGATTGTCGAGCGGTCTGGCAAATTGTCACAGCATTTTGCACATCAAGTGGGGAATTCCATACAACATAGTTTCTTTTGTTTAATTAAAACATACTACACGTTGAAAGAGACGGAAGGTTCGCCTCCTCCTTCAGCTGGTGCAGAGCTATGAACTGGGCTTGGAGCCTCTGATCCTACGAAGAAGTCGCCCACAGCGGAAGCCAACCCAGAAGCTGACACAGCTGAAACTGGCGCAGCATTCTTCAAGTTGAACTCGGCCCATCGCGGACATTTTCGGTTTGTTTCTGGAGAAGACAGCAGTAGTCTGATCAGCATAGAACGGTGCAAGATTACTGATAACGGCGTTAAGACTCACTCATATGACCCACAGCACCACAGTTGGCACATTTTCGCTAACGATAAGACAGGCACGAATAAATGTCAGTGTCTAATGAAGTACTCTCACGGGAACGCATTGTCAACTCACGCTTGTAATGGGTTTGACTTGACCGTCTTCTCCAATGTTGCCCTTCTTCCTCGCCAATCGACGATTTTGATTTTTCTTCAGCTTCTCAATTTCGTCCGCCAATCTGATAGATGGTACCGTTGATTGGTCAGCAATCCATCAGGCAGACGTTTGAAGCGAAGCACGTACAGTTTCTTCATTCTCTTGTCACGCTCAGCGTCACCACTGGGCATGAGAGCTTCTGCCTCAGTCTCCTTCTCCTCAATGATCTGTCTCTTTCGGATATAGGCATTGATAATGTTGGTGTCTCTGACCAGTTCAGTTTTCCATACGCCATTAACCTGAAGGGTAAAGAGTTCAAAAGATCAGCTTAATTCGACGAGGACTACTAGCTGAATGAACGTACAAGACGCTTGATTTTAAGAACTTTACTAGGTGCTGCGTTCATGGCACCAGCTGTACTGTTCTGATATCCTCTCCCGCTTCCAACGCTCATCGTGTCATCCCTATCTATCGAGCTTGCGCGACTAATTCCACCTGGAGAACCAGTTCTACCCTTTGCTATGCTGTTAGGATGAGGAGAGAATGCTGGACTGGAGATGTCATCCAACACCATTGAGGCACCGCGCGAGAACGACCGACCTCGACTACGTTGCTGCTGAGGTTGGACTTCGTCCTCATCGTCTGAGTACTCGGGAGGGTTCGGGTTGGACAGAGAGGCAGCTTGGGCATCGTAAATCCTTCGAGCTTCTTGTCTGAAGATCGCTTCTTGAACGTTGTGGCCTTGCTTCTGCTGAGCCTTTGGCAAAGTAGCGACATATGCTGAAGATGAGACAAAGAAACAGTTAACAAGTATTTATTAGCAGTGTCAGAAAAAATGAATTGAACCGCACCTTTTCTCATCTCAAGAGTCTCTCCATCTCGCAAGAAGAGATCCTTCATGCTAGCTTTGATGAAACTGAAACCCTCTCCTCGACCGGTGGGGTCACCTTCACCATATAGCTTGACCCAACTCTTATCTCTCTGACTGAGCATGTAGCTCTTTGTCAGCCTCCACGGTGCAAGAAGCTGTTCAGCATCCATCTTGCTCTCGTCCTCCTGCTTGTCCTCTTTATCGGTCGCAGCATATCCAGCGTCCAACAGGACCTGAGAGCCGACCTGCATTGACTCCAGCAGCATCATTGACTCTGGATCTACCATCTTCACCCATTCTGAGGGCTCGGGAAAAGGGAGTCCCTCTTTGAGTCTCCACGTCTGTTGGTGAGGTCCCTTTCGATGGAATTCGAGGAAGTCCTGGAAGAAAAGGGGGACGACGGAAATCATAAGCATTACCACTCACCGAATGTTTCAAAAAGAGTATCGAGCATACCTTCAACTTTTGTCTCATCTGCAGCTCGTGCGTGTCGGGGAAGTACCTCATCAACCGACTGAGCTTCATCTTGTTTCCCTTCGCCTTCTCGAGCAACTTGAACGCAATCTGATGGGTCCTCGCCTTCTGAATCTGTGACACCTGTCTGGCATGTGGTCCTGGAACCGCCATAGTAGGAATGATCTGGCCGACGGCGTAAAGCGACTTAATTTCCCTGATGAAGTATTTCTGCTCGCCGCCTTTCACCCACGCGCGCACGACGAGGTAGTCTGTTGGTGCAGCCTGATGCCTCCAAACGGGTGCCTTGAAAAGGTTATTATATAGCGTTGGCTGCGTCTTTCCGGCGTCGATTGGGCAGAAGGTTGAATACGGCGGCTCGTCTGTCGGGTCAAGAACAAAAGGTTCACCGAGCTCGAGCTGGAACGAAATTTAGGTTAGTTCCGCATGACAAAAATATGACGAAAGAAGTCGCTCAACTCACTCGTGGAATATAGTCATCGGTGTCGCTAGTCTTCCTGTAGTAGTTGACCAGGACGCTGCCCATTCCATAACCAGACATGACTGGCGGGTGCTCCTCCTATGACATCAAAAAAACCCATACTCATCTTCAGCATCATGTCCTCGCTCAGATAGCGTGAGGTTCAGGACTAAACTCACCGAGAACTCATACAGGATGAAATTGCTCGTATCCCGAATCGTGAGATCGCTGCTCTTCCTCAAACCCTCTACTATGTCTCCACCTTTACTGAGCTTCCGCCCAACGCGGTCTTTCAGCGTGGGCGCCTTCTTCACCGCAGAGAAAGAGAGCTTAATGTTAGTCGGGAAGGTGAGTGGGGTGCGATGCCACGACCGGGTGTGGCTCTTTGTCAGATGCGTCTTGTACTACTCATCCGTCAAAACACCAAAGTCAGCGAAAGGCGGAAGGATAAGAAGATAGCAAGGGCGTACGAATGGCACTTGGAGCTTGACGGCTGGATAGGCGTGCTTGACGATGATACTACCGAAAGTCTGACGAATCTTCTTCTGGTTCGTGATGTAGAACTGGTCGTTTGAGATGTTGAACGGGTCTTCTTCCGCTGCATCTGTCCGTCGTGAGACTTTAAAAAACATTAATCAGAAATCAGTAAGCCTCTGACGGTGTGGGAGGAGGTTGGAACGGAGAACTGACGAGGTGGGAGCAGAGGCTTAACGACATCCTTCCCGTCATCCTCCTCCTCTTGTCGTTCCTCCAGAACCATCTTCCTCCTCTTCTCCACCACGTCCTCCGCGTAGCTCGCATCCCACACCACGTCGTCTTCCCAGTCTATATACTCGACGGTCCATTGTGCGGAATCAAGGTTCATTCCCCCCTTTCTCGACGCAGGCTTGAGCTGGGTAAGAGGCAGAGAAGCATCGAATGCGATGGCAGACTCCCACTCGTCAAGATCTACCATTGATAAAGGCGCAGTTTTTGGTGGAGATGGCGGGTCGAGCGCTTGTGGGGGCGTCGCCGGTGGTGAGGGCAGGAGGGAAGCGAGGGCGTTGGGCGGTTGCGACTGTTGCGCCGTCATGGGTGGTGATATGTGAGCTGTTTGTTAATCAAATCAGGTGCTGAATAATGGATGGATTAATGGTAAGAGGATAGAGACTCAACTCACCGTCAGGTAAATACCAAGCGATCCTCTTCCTCTTCTTTCTCATCCCCCCACCCGCCTGGCTGCCGTTGAACATATCTGCGAAGTCAAGCAATTTTCCCTGCTCGAAGTTCGGGAACACCGACTGGATTGTCCTCTTCTCGACGACAATTGGGGGCTGTTGGACAACGGCTTGGGAGGGAAAGTCGGGCTGCTGTTGAGGAGGACCACCACCGAGCGCTGCTAGACCTGCTAGGTAGTATTTGTCGGCCTGTGACTTCTCTTGGGACTGTCTCTTTTCACTAAAAAAACGTTCAAATTGCCAGCCCAGCAAGAACAGCGTCAGAGCAGCGAAAACTAACAGAGAAAAGGGAAGGTCTCTCTCGCCCTTTTACTTACTTTTTGAACTCTTCGTCAATCTCCATCTCCAAGTCGTCTCTGCCATCCTCATCCTCCTCCCAGTTATCATTATAGATATCCTCCTGCCCAACACCATCGATCCTCCCGCCGAGTCCTGCGCCTTCGAGGTCAGCGTTGACGTCCATTTCAGAGAGGAGGTTGCCCATGGCGAAACCAGAGAGAGCGTTGATGAAACTGTCTTCTGCCATGGCTGGGCTCTCAATCTCTCGATCTGGATAGATGGCGCCTGCCCTGTGCGAGTGTGAAGTGAGTTGGTGGGGGTGTTCTCAACGACCCCCTTCGAGCTGACAGGCGACAAGTCGTGCGCGAAGCCTCTTGGGTTTTGTCAACGCAGTGGCGACAAGCCAGGTTCGTCCTTACTTTTTTTTGTGTTTTTGGGTATCGAGGAAGGAAGGTAGATGGAACAAGACTGCTCTGGAGGCTTCTTGTGGTCTCGCAGCCTTGACACCGCCCATTTAGCAACTCGACAGTTGGAACGCGACACTGCTTATTGTCAGGGCAGCTTCTGCCCAGTAATGCCAGCCAGCACATTGGTCATTAGGAACGAGACACAAGCTCTTTGTCGGGGTTATCTCATGAGCCAGTAGCGGTCCCGCTGTCGAACCATCTACGAATTCCGTTCACGATCTCTGTCACCCTTGCTCTAGCGGCCTGCTATTTTCTCAAAAGTGAAAGGATATAATCGCCTAGTCCATCTCTACCATTGCTCCTCCCCCCTTCTTTGACTCTTCTTCCCTTCGAATAGAAATCCAGCAACCAGACTGTCTCTGTCTGACGGCGCATAAACAAAGACGGATTGTTTACAATTTTCACTGAAGCCCTTTTTTTCCCAACATCTCGCTGAGTTATACGTAGCAATTCTTCCAGACAAATAAGAACCACAAGATTGTCTTCTGCTTTCTTCCCTCTTGCTATCGTCCGATTGGAAGCGCTCGAAAAAAGGCTGCGAATAAAGGATTTGCCGAAGGAAGAGCCCCTCGACTGCCTCTGGAATTGAAGCTCGCCCCTTGTCCTTCACCCGTCCGTCGAACAAACCTCAGCTGGTTCAACCCAAACTCACTTCTGCACCCACACCCACTTCTGCTACCTTCTCTTCCTTTGGGCCAATCAATATATCCTACTGGGTTCAACACCACCATTACGGAGAGCAACGACAGGTCGACCTTCTCGCCTCTGAGATAAGACATTTCTCACACCCCAAAGGGCGTGGCCTCTTCCCATGGCAGCAGCACCCGCTGGTCCTTCGACAGAGAGGAAGGCTCCCCCTAGTGTATCAGACAAGAATCCTGGGTCTGGTGAGTGGGACATGCTTTTCTATACTCGAGGGGAATAGAGCGAGCGTCACAAGGAGGCAGCCGGCGTGTTTGTTTCGGTGGTGATTTACCACACACCGTCTTCTCAGCTCCCAAGACAGTGTGCTTGATGAAGCAGGAAGCTCAGAAGAGCTAGTTTTTACTGCTCACTGGCTGGAACCAGAGCTTCTTTCCGTCGTCTGTTTCTTATCTTTTGACGCTGCGTAGAAACGCTTGCGTCCCAATGAGCGACCGCCCGATCGTCATATTTTTAATTCCCAAATAACGCTACTGACAAATACCTTTGGCTCTCTTTTGGCGATACAAAGGCTCTCTATGGGCCCTCTCTGACCCATCAACGACACACCAGCCGACGGTCCACCAGGATGTTGTCGCCATCCTCCAGCTTATCGTTTCCCAGACCAAGACGCCCGTATCGATCGTCGCTTCACCAGACGAGCTGCTCGAGCGTGGTATTGGAGACTATACCTTCATACCAGGCGGTGTCCTCGGTCGGGGAAAGTTTTCAAACGTCTACGTTGTCAAAGGAAGGAATGGGAAAGAGGTACGCCACTGCTCTTGGTTTCTTTACCGCGCCTTGCCAAAATTTAAGAGCTGATAGATATGGGAAACTCTTATCGTTTTTTTATCATTCAGTATGCGCTCAAACACACACCTCTCCATCCACACCACCCGCTCATCTCTCTTCGCTTGCTGCGAGAGCCCACCCTGCTTGCCCAGCTACCGCCACACCCATCCTTGATACCAATCAACGAGTTCATCTCGACCCCGGCGCACTTCTACCTTATCGAGACATTCCTCCCACGGCACATCACCCTTGACGCTCTCTGCCTCCTCTACCCTGGCAATCGCCTCCCACTCAGCCTCATAAGGCGCATCATGCGCCAGCTCGCCAGCGTCGTCAAGGCCTTACATGAAAACCGGGTCGCGCATAGAGACATCAAACCGGAGAATGTGCTCATCGAGCCAGAGACTGGGGACACAATCCTGTTGGACTTTGGGCTCGCGACGAGGTTTAGCATGAGCGAGGCTAGATTGACGACGTGCTGTGGTTCACCAGCTTACCACGTGAGTTTCTTTCACTCACCCCTTCTCTCTGCTTAAAACCACAATACTTACTGAATGTCTCTGGCTTGCGATTTCATCTAGTGCCCCGAAATCGTCCTCTCCCTCTCACTCCCACCGGGGTCCGTAACCTACTACGGCCCTGAGCTCGACATCTGGTGTCTCGCACTTTCTGTGCTCCGATGCTTGACGGGAAGGCGGTACCCGCTAGGAACAAACCACGTCAACCTCAAGACGATGGCCATCCGTGTAGACCAGGTGCTGGCTGACGTCTACGACCGTGAGATCCGGGATATACTTCGAGGGTGGCTAGACATGGATGGAGTTAAGAGATGGCAGAAGTTTCAGATTTTTGAGGTTGGGAGAGAGGAGAAAGAGAGGGTCGAGAGCTGGAAAGGCCGAGGACGAGATTGTGAGTTCAGGAGCTCTGCATACTTGTCCTCTATTTCTTCTTTTGGATACGGACAAAAAAACTGACCACATAACTTGCGATTTTCCAGTCAAAACGACAACATTCGCAGTGGCACAACCAAAGCATACCTTGCATCTGATACCCTCCACAACTAACCCGAACCCACTCGGAATACCCTCCTCGCCATCCGTATCGTCCCATATGAGCTCGCCCAAGAATATCCCATCTGGCCTCGTATCAGCTGCAGGTGCAGCGTCGGGCGAGGAAGAAGTCATTACTGAAGATTGGGACAAAGCCGTCCCGGATGACAGCAAGCTATGGTTAAAAAACCCAACGGGTGAATCTCCCGGCAAAGTCGTTTCCTTCTTGAAGGTAAGTCTGTGATAGATTTGTGTAGATATTTTTCCTTAGAACTAACCCTGTTTTGTCACTCACAGTACGCTCTTCGTTGTGCAAATATTTTGTACCACTGCCGCGCAGTCAAGAACCACGACGGCCTCTTAGATTCACCAAAGGCAAACCTCCACCATATGCCTTCCTCTATGTCACCTTTGAATCCACCACTACCCTCAGCAGATACGTACGGCGACTATGATGTCTTCCAGTGCGTTGCCATCCTCCCTAAGATGCCTGACCCGCCGCCTGGCCCACCAGTCCTCCCAACTGGTCTCAGCCGCTTTCCAAGCTACCTTGCGAGCGCCTTCAAGGGTGGAAGGAGTAGTAGTACACCTCCTGTCCGACGTGCTCCGTCCGATGAGAATGCTCAGACGCAAAAGAGATCAATATCGACGGGTAGGAAGAATAAAGAAGAGTTTATCTGCCTCGTCTTCTTCATGGTCCTCAAGTTCCCGCACAATACCGCCTCTCAGAAAGAAATACGACGAAGGAGTCGGAGTCGCCGAAGAAGTCTCAGTCGAGCTGCTGGTGATCGCGATGCAAAGACGCAGAGCAGGCTCTTCCACCAATCTGAGATGGTTGAGGAAGAGGAGGAGGTGGCGCAAAGCCCTGGACGAAGTAAAAGACTCGGAAGTAACACTAGCAGCACTAGTGAATCTTCTACCTCCAGTACTTCAACAGCATCAGGTACCGACACTTCCACCGCGACGACCAACGGTGGTTATTCGTCCACAGGATCCACCGCTGTCTCCAACATGGGATCGAAAAATCAATTCATCGTTACATCCAGTCTTGTTGATCTCTCCCCAGTGCTGGAGACTCCACCATCGCCTGCCATGATCCGACCTTCACGGTTGATGGAAATTCAAGACAAGAGCGATATGGTCAGAGACAAGACTGTGGTCCCAACTTCTCGCGCAGGCATGATTCGATCGAGTTCTTCCTCTGGCCTCGGCCGATCCAACTCTGCATCCGGTCTTCATAGATCCAATTCGAAGAATAATACCGCACCTCCGAACAAGGCTCATCACCACCACCATCACCATCACCACAGGCGTCGCGATCCCTCTGCGCAGCGGGCAGAGCCCCTCATCCTTTGCGTGGTTTCGGATCCACTCGCAATCGAATCTCTCAAGGTTGCTTTCCAGATTGGTATCCCACCTATCACGCCTTCGGAGCCAGTTGACATCAAGCTGCCGGTGGAGGATGAAGAAGAGCCTCGACGAGGTCGATTGGAAGCCAGAAGTAGCGACAGCAACCCATCCACCATCGGCATGACGCACTCCTCTTCATCCACATCGACAAAGAAGAAGTCTAGCGGCTTGAGCGTAAGGAGGAGTGCGGCGAGTGGTAGTCGGGATGCGAGAGACAGGAGAGAAAGGAAGGATCATGCTTCAAGTTTGGGCATCAGCGACGTTAGTGATTCCGAGACCGATGGCGACCACAAATCAGCTTCCTCGAGGTCTCAGGACATGAGCCGAGACGGTTCCAATGCCGGATCGACCACCGGAGAAGAGAATGGCTCTGGCGTCAGTAGCGCTGGTGGTGGTCTCTTTGAAGGATGGGTTGGAAAAGGGGGTGGGAGCATCGTCCCACAATGGCTCGACTTCAACGCTCCAGCGAAGGCACCACCAATGCCACATCGAAGCAGGTCAGCAACTCGAATTCCATTCTAGGTCTAAGTTCTCAACTCAGATCTAGTGCACGCACCAAACTATGATTCGCATTAAAAATTGTATTACTCTATGCCAGCTTCCGACCTATACATCAATACAACTTAGATTAATGACATTGCATTGTATCCCAAAACGGATTAAACTACCTTCGTAACGCTGTGTTTTCACGCGCAAGGCAAGATGGATCGACACTTGCTCTGACATTCTCTGAGATGTAGAAAAATACAATAAATACCCTACAACAACATATCACGGCAGATCTATCTTAGAGATTGATGGGTGGGTGGTCCCTCGGCCCAGGTGAGGTGGCCAGGCTTTTGGGGTCCAGCAACTCAGGCTGCTGCTGCGGAGACGACGCTGAGTACGGAAGGGGTGGTGGTTGGTAGAAATCTGTATCAGATCCAGAAGTGAAACGAACGACCTCGGTGTTCACCTGCAAAGGATGTTGGGTGTCAGAAGTAAGCGGAAAGAAACCTCCCCGGGACAAACTGGACGGACCTGTACATGACAAAATGACGGTCGTCTGTACTTCTCCTTTGCTTCAGCCCAGGACCAAGCACTTCCTCTCCGACTTTCGCTCCCCCCTTCATCCTGTAGGTTGAATTCATTGTCGCTGAACGCGCCATTTTTAGGAAGAACGACGCCGAGCGATTTCGCGCCAGCGGTAGAATCGCTCCCTAGCCTCGACCGATTGATAAAAGAAGGATGACCTACGTCCGAAAGAGCCTGGCCGAAGGAAAGAGGTTGATCCACACCCCTCTCTTCCATAAATGAAGGGGTATTGAGAGTGTTGCACTCGGGTTGATCTCGCGTCTGATGAATGTTGTGTCAATTCAGACAGTCCACCTTGGGGTACGAACCGCGTATAAGATGACGTACAACAAAGAATAACACAAGTGCGTTTACCCACACATCACCGCTGCATGATAGCAGACACACAAACGAGCTAGAGGCACAGATCAGATAGATGGAACGTAAGAACCAGTCGTTTGAGTTGAGGATCGGAAAGAATCAATCAAGACTTACAGCTCTCGGCCTTTCATGATGGTTAGGATCATGATGTTGACGACTGAGGTAGACAAGGCTACGAAACCGGCGCATGACGTTCTCATTGCCAATGCTTTCAGGTCGGGATTCTCAACTAAAACGACAGTGTCAAGACGCCTTCAATGTCGAAAGGTGATTCACAGCTTCCAGAGACTCACACTGAGATCTTAAGAGGGGGATCACAAACATAGAATTGAGGAAGAGAACCAGTAAGATGTCGTAGGTCAACCTGTCACCAAGAGATCAGCGATCAGAGAGGGTCAACGAAACTGTGAAATCGTCCTTGAAACATACAAAGGGATAGTACTATTATGCACCGGGGAGTGATATTTGGTCTGTCAGAATAAAAGATAGTACCAGAAGATGATAGCTCGAACTCACCGTGTTTGCTGAAGCGATGACGGGTTGGTTGCGAAACGAGAGAGTCTCAGTCAACGGGAGCAATTGTTGTGTATACTCGGTCACACACCTTGAGCCCAACATGACAAGATCTGGTTTCATCTTGTAGCTCAACAACATTCCCGCCAGCTAGGCACGCGATCAACAGAGCGATGTACGGAAGAACACAGACGAAGCACAGTCGGTACTGCCATGTTTTGAATCTGGGTTTATTCTAGTTTGTTGAGAGCAGGATTAAGATGCTAGTCAGGTAAAAACAATTCGAAAAAGATCGAAGGAGGAGATGAAGTTTCCATGGGGTAAAGTTAAGAACTCACAGAAGAGACGACCAGAAAGACTCTCTCTGTCAACCAGAAGTAGATGCCTACCTTCGAGACAGCATATGCGCAAATGCACAAGTATATTGCTGTCCCACAGCTTTCTTCGTTTCTGGAAGTCCCAATTCCAAGCAGGAGAATATCTGAAAGAGCCAGGAAGATGAATCTGTGAACCGCGCTTGCAGTGAGACAACGAGTAACTTTACGGTAGCAAGAACACGGACATTTCGAGGAACTCACGAAAATATCCACACAAGGAAAGCCAGGGTACGAGGAATGCCGTAAGATATCCAAGAACGTATCGAAAAGCAATTGAGATGTGTTGTTCGCCGTCCCAAAACAAACGCCAGAGTTGCGACGCCTTGAATATGTACAAATAGGGCGACAAGTCAGTGTCCTGCCTGAGAACAATCTCTGAGTTAAACCAAGATAGATAACGGTAGCTCACCGATCATGAGTAAGACACTAGTGAGGATCTGGTACGCCGGACGTGGGAAAAGGACCGTGGTCGTTTGGCCTGCCCTAGCCTCAAAGCTGCCTGGGTGCACCATGACGAGGGACTGACGGCTCTTTTTTCAGAAGATTCGAACTGCTGGCGACGAGGTAGGAATCAAGAAGTCAACCAGAAGTTCGTCTGGACATACCCCAACGCAAAGCTGCCTAGAAATGGGGGGGCAGCACTTTGACATTCCAAAACACCCATATCGCACAATCGCCCCAAGAAGAAGAGGATCTAGACACTCACCCTTTTCAACGACGTTGCACTAGATGAAGGGTCGAGGGTGAGTGTAGCCAAGGTCGCGAGGACGAAACACCAGCTTTTCGAATATCGTTTCTTTCCGCAGCTCAGAGGCTCTTGGTTTCCCAGACATCCATCGCATGAAATTCTGGAGATGTGGTTGCTCGCTTCGTCCACGTTTCCGACACGTCGGTGCGTCTGACACAGTTGGCGCAAATGAAACCTCCAGCCCAAGCCCCATCGCCACGGCGTGGACTGCCAGCCCCAAAACCGGCGGCGGAACTAACCACCTTGCCTGGGCTGCAAGCGGTGCGATCAACGAAAAGGGGGCAGGAGAGGTTCAGATATCCATACACAAGCCCTGTCGATCTGGAAGATTCTTTGTTCTCTGGGGAGAATGCCGCCGCTCTCCGCTAAAACAAGGTCGATTTAATTTGTCGATGAGACGTGACTTTAGAAGAAGCTCCTTTGGAAGGTGTTGTTCATTGGTTGAAATCTTATCAGTGATCGGTCAGTGTATCAGAGAAATTATGACGATTAGAGCGGCACAGTGTTAGTAAAAACAGCTTCACTGGACCTCAATCTTAACAACAAAGGGAAAGAGGATTGGGTGACAAGGAGACGTCTGGCGATGACGGACGAACCATTGGTGTGTTTTTCTTAAAACAAAAAACAGACCTTACATGAGAAGACACGTACATATACATTGGTACACTAATGAAAGTAGAGAAGCAAATTGTCCGCGGGTGTACAGGTGTGAAGCGTGCGGCACCATCGCAACGCAAAGTCAAGACCACCAGTCCAGCTAATGTCTGTACTCCTGCCGTCCATAACCTTGTACTCCTTCAGGCGGCGAGAACGATGGATACTGTTCCCTTCTGTCTTGTTCGAATTGCGCTTGAGGGTGTGCGTCGGAATATGGCTGAAAGCCTGATTGATGGTACGGTCCCCCGTATCCCCCGATGTTCGCCTCGTCAACAGAAGGGCGAGCGTTCCAAACATCTCCCTTACCACCATTCACACCGGAATCGGCCAGAGGGATGTTTTCTGCTGGAACGAAGCCCCCTCGAGTTGGAGTACCAGACGAACTGTAGACAGAAGCGTAGCGCTTGTGATCGTTTGACTGATCCCGGGAATACGACCCATTCAGAGTCATGATGTAGATTTGACTGATGGCGAGAAGTACCCAGAGGCCACTAGATGTATAAGAAGATGCGGCTGTCAGCTCATGGCAAAGTAATCAGGTAATGGGTTGTTTGGCTTACGCCATAATACCGGCATCGGCGAGACCAAAGATCTTACAGATCGTTGGAGCAACAACCGCAAGACCAGCTGCTGTTTGATTGACAGTATAGGTGTTGGTATTGTTATGTCCCAAGGTGGCGGAAGAATAATAGTTGTTCTGTTCACCCCCAAAGCTAAGGTTAGTCTTGCCCAAGGTAAGAAGCGTATAGTAGCAAGAGCTCACTTCACAGTTGGTAATAATCTCGTCTTGTCTGACACCGCTAACAATGATGAGAATTGCGGCGACGACGAAGGCTGCCACGGTGAACAGGGCGTTCAACCACGAGTACATTTTGAACAAAGTTCTCCTCTCCTAGAAGACAACAGAATGGGATTTTGGGATCCATAAGAGAAGTCCAGACAGGGGTTGTGAGGATAACGAAGCTTACAGCAAGAGCCCCTATGAATCCAATCAGCTGCAGAACAGCAACCACCAGAGCGAGTACACCCAAAATATATTTGGTGTAGTTTGGAACTGTGTTAAGCAATAGTTATCAGTAGCTACACCGCTGAAGAAAGGTTCGCCATTGTGCTTACCATCTGTTCCAACGATTGTTGGTGCACCAAAAGCCAGTCCAGCGACTATGCACCCCAGTGCCTGATAGTTCAAGGGAGTCAGTTCTCTTTACCTACAGCAGTATTTGACTTGGAAATGTGCCTGGCGCGGACATCTAATCTAAGAAGACGATCCCAACTGGCAAGCTCCTACTTTTCCATTCATGCTGTGGACCAGTCGTCATTTCACGAAGAAGGAAGACTTACAATCTGTTCAAGCAACGCACAATATATACCTAAAAGTTTAAGGATCTAGTCAGAAAACCAAGTCCCATATTCATTACTACTAGAAAGAGAGGCTCACCTGCATTGACCAGCGGTATAGCACAGCAACTTTCGAGGTTTCAAGGGAAAATGCCACTCAGTTTCGTTGTTCGCCATCTTGTCGAGACTCGTCTAGTTACTCACAAGTACGTTCTTGTCATTCTATCGTCTCTCAATGCTTGAATGCACTATTGTTCGTCAGAATGCTGGTTAGAAGGTGGTCTTCACCCTTCGCTCGAACCCCTGCGTCACCACCGCCTCCTCACCGTCAGCCACCAAAAACCACAGAATTGCTGGGCCTGAGCTGGATTGAGACGATGAAGAGATGAAAAGTAATTCAGGTGTGCTGGACAATAACTTAGCCAACAAGCTGCCATAGATTTTGATTAGTGATCTATGCCTTCCTCCTCCCCTTACACAGTCGCATCGCTTGTCAAAAGGGACAGCTTCATAACTAACAGAGGAGAAAAAAGTCGTAAGAAGTAACTTTCTTCACATATGACTCGACAATAGAGTCACTTCTCTGCTTGTTTTCTGGAGCGTGCAAAGCTGAAGTCGCAGTGCCTGGTAGGCTTTTTGTTATGTTCTGTATCTCGCCATATCGAAAAACTCCTTGTTCGTTGGTTAGAAAACTGAGACAAGAGTCTCTTCAATTAAATGTACACAAGCCTATCATTCGCATTGTGTTTGACAAGTTTGGAAAGGTTCCCATCTCAGAACTCAAGTCTACATCCACCTATTTATTTATTTACACATGTTAAACGAGATTTTGAAGACTCAAAAGTTCTCATTGCTTATCAGCGTCGAACACTGCAGGGCCGGAGCCGACGGTGTATCCACCAGTGCTTGAAACTGGAGCGTGGGTACCGTCAGCGGTGGGGACTACAACAGAAGGCAGGCCATTTGGTCAGAACGAAAATAACTGAATGTTTCTATTGTTGCGAGGGGGGCTTACTGTAAGCTTCGGCTGGGATGCTTGATTCATCGATTCCTTCAGCTGCTTCAACGACATCATACATTTCTAACATGAAAAAGCAAAGGCAGTTGGCGACTCTTAGCCAATATAAATATGAATAGGACGCAGATACTCACTCGAGGCAATTTCTGGCGCGGGAACTAACTCACAAGATTGCGAAGATTTGAGTATCGAGCATGAAAACAAAAATTAATCGATCCACGTACCTGTTCCACTCAGAATATCTTTGGCAGGTAATTGACTTCCATAGAATGCAGCGTTTGTGTCATTTCTAGTGACCAAGACAGTGCCCTTTGAACAAGAAGTGTGGTTAACTCTATGACGTTCGTAAGGAGAGAGAGGCGCATCTTTACCTCGAGTGAAATACCAGCAAAGAGACCCTTGGATTTTGAGTAGGAGAACATTGGTGCTGGGGAGATTAGAGCGGATTGGATCGACCCACCTGTACCGATAGGTCCAGCAGCCGCACTGATGTTACCTCCCACTGTTTCCTCAATGGACGAGCGCTTCAGATGACAAACAAAATAAAAGGTACCAAAAAGATGAAAACGACTAACCAGTAACGTTTCCTGATCAAGATAAGAATATATCATTAGCGAAAGTTAGGATTTTCTGAGGGTAACCTGTCAAAGGGGACTGCTTACCTCCTTTAGCAAATGCCTGAACAGCTTCAACCGAGTTCAGTACAATGACAAAATCTGTAATATCAGCTCCAACCTGAAGACCCCAACCCAGGCCGCCTGTCAGAAGTAGGGAGTGTTTGTCAGATCCAACACGCCAGCAGGTTTCACCATGCAGCATAGCGGCTCACCTGTTGCTATACAGGAAGGGGCCTAGCAACCAAAAATTGAAAATAGTCAGAACCGGTCTTCACATCAGTTTAATGAATCTGAACCGAGCACGCACAGACCAACTACCATCTGGTAACCTAGCAATCACCAAGCCACTTCCTACCTTTCCTGACACCAAAAATCCTGCTTTAACAACTTGGAACTAAGGATAGATGAAGAATCATTATAAGAGACAAGTCAGATTGTTATCGTGTAACAGGAGGGCAAGCCACACTGCTATGTTTCAAGAGGCACGTACGATCGCCAGGCCTTTTGCTGCAAGCAGAACAGCTTTCGGAATAGCGTTCAGTGCTGATGATGGATCACTTGGGTTAGCTGCGAGGGGTGAAAGGAAGCAGTTGTCAGCCTGCAGTTGCGAACAAGGTAAGCGGAAGGTAGGTAAGCTTTAAACTTGCTCACCAAGGAACACCTTCAGAATATTTGAGGCCTTCTCAGCCTCAGCTGGAAGAGTAAAGTTCTGTTTTAGACCCTGAGAAGCTACGTTTGCTTGAGAAACGCCGTCCTGATTGGAGGAGAAGTGCACCAGAGGCAGGACTGAGGGTTCAGTACCACACGGTGACGGTCACAAGCTTAGCATCCACTCACTTGGACAGCAACCTGAGCTTGAGCAGCAGCCTTCTTGGCCCCTGCTGCAACTTTATTCCACATTCCTGATGCCATTGTCTTAATGATTGGTGATGTTAGGAGGGAACGAGTCGCAGCAGTGCATTTTGGATTCTGTTGATGACGCAACACTGCAGCCACGGGTAAACGAAAACACCTCGCAAGGATTCTCAATGCAATAGCGAAGAAGAACATGATAGTCGTAAATATGGTCATCGTGATTCCAGCTTAATGTTCTACAACAGGGATTCTCTAGCACTTATTCAATCATCCCCCTCAGCCTCCCGGATCTCCCTCTCTAACCTCTCACGCTCAGCCTGCCGCATCTTAAGAAGGGTGGCATTCTCATATTCCAAACCAGTGAGCCCAGGTGCTGGAGGAGCTGTCGAGGTGGTGAAGGATGAGAAGATTGGTGCTGGGAACGAAGGTGGTTGTGATAGTTGCGGTTCCGAGGATTGTTGCTGATGTGTAGGACCAGGGAAGGTGTTTGATTTGGAAAGCAATGAGACCCACTCCGGTTCAGTATTTTCTCCTCCCGCCCATTTACACTTAATGTCAACCACCTCTTTCCTTCCCAACCTGCAGTCTTCCCATAAAGCCCAACAACCTGACAGGTTTCCGGGCGGGAATACCACGATGGCCGTCACTTTAGATTTGAGTTTCTTGGCTGGAGCGAGTACTGAGTGGCTGACATCACCATACATGCTAGAGATGAACGCTTCAAGTTGAGTCGATGTTTCGAAGAGCGTCTTGGGGAGGGTGAGTTTGAGTGTTCGCTCGATTTCAGGGACTTCCTCTTTCAACTTCTTCTCCCGTGTTCGAGCTTTCTTCTCTTCCTCTGCCTTCAAATCGGCTGCAGCTTGAGCTTGAGCTGCCCGTTCCTCTCGCAGCCTACGACCTTCCGCCTGGACCGACTGCTCATTTGCGCTCTGTCGAGCTTGGGCTGCACTATCCATCTTCATCTTCTTAGCTGCCTCTTCCTTCGCCAAAAGATCCTGAAATATGATAAGCGAAGTTAGTCGATACTAAATGAGCAACTCACTGAAACTTTGGACTCACCTGCATCATTCCTCTCTTTCTGCTTTCCAATCCAGCCATCTTCTCCTTCCTCCTAGCTTCATGCTCATTTTTAATATCTAATGCAGCCCTCTTTGGGCCATCCAGCAATAACTCTTGGGCGAGGCTGAGCAAATGGAACTCATGAGCTGCTTGAGGGTTGTCAGGATTCTACAACCATAAAGTCAAGAAAACAAAGCGACGTCCAAAAAGATGTATTAAGTCAGAATCTAGATTCAACAGCTGTCAACACATGAGAAAAGAGCAAAAGGAGGGACTCGTTGGCACGTACTCTGTCTGGATGGACTTTGAGAGACTTCTTCCTGTAGGCGGTCTTGATATCCTTTTCGGTAGCGTCCCTTGGAAGTCCCAAGGCCTCGTAGGGATCCACAGGCAGCTCCTCTAGCGAAGACATCTTGCAAAGTTGTGGATTGAGAAGGTGGATGTCGGTGAGAGGAATCTGAAGCGGCGGAGCGTCGACAACAAGTAAGACCAAACTTTCGATTGAGCCGAATTCTTTGGCAACAAGTCGCAGGCCCGTGGTACAATCAATGACAACGGCCAAGATGCTCGGTGTTCTCTGACGTTATCAATTATTTTCGAAATTTGAGTGGCGAAGTCAGTTCTTTGATTGGTCAAAATTAGCAACTCTTTTCCCATATAGATTATAGCAATCCCACTTGGATGATGATATGAATACAGATGAATACTACAATCGGCGTGTAGCTGAGGCTATAGAAGTTGACGGCGCAAAGACTCTCCCAAGGACCTCGCCTGAACACTGCTGTGGCGAGATATCGCGACGAGATATCGCGAGAAGCGTGCGCTCATAAAATTGCCATTTTGGGTTATCAGACAAACTTTCGTGGCACACTTCGATGTTTTCACACTTACAGAGATGTGGCTCGATGTATAGCTGAAAGGCTGTTCATGTACTTTCGCCATCCTTCGGGATGTGCACACTTAAATTTGAAACAATACAGAGAAGATTAGCATGGCCCCTGCACAAGGATGACACGCTTTGACAGAGAAGGATGGATCTATGATCCAAATATTTATTTTGCTCCTCGCTTGAAGGGTACGATGAGTTTTTGTTGAGTTCACGAGCAATTCGCCAACCTTGGCTCGACATTTTTCTCACTGCCTTCGTCACTTCCTCCTCCACGTTAATAGGGCTACAATGTGCGGAGGAGAATTATTTCAGCACTCAGAACTCACCAGGTAGTGGGGACAAGTGGACATAAACAGATGACAGGCGAGTAGAGAGTTAAGCATTTGATGATCGCAACGAAAGGTCACCCATCCTGTCATGTCGCTCGGAATAAGGCCTTTCATCTCCTCTGTCCCAATGATTTCAAACCCTGAATAGACCTGATAACGATAAATACTACATAAACTTTAAAATATAAAAGGAAGTGAAGCCCTACCACAAGAAGCGATGGCTCGAGTTATTTTGTTTTACAGCAACCAGCCAGAGGTCCATCGCATGCTCACAGCAAAGAATCACCTAGCTTAAGATCTCTTTGTTCATCGACTCCGCAATCAGTCGTCACCATCAAGACCTCCGAACGCACGACTCTACAAAGAGTGAAAAAGAGACATTAGCGTTGGTCATGGAGAAATGGAACGTGCTTCAAACATACGACTTGCTTGCCCACACCTCCATTCCAGTCTTCCACTCTCCTTCTGGCAAGAACACTCACTGGAAAGATTAAAAGTTCGTCAGATAATGCTTGAAAGGCAAACACATTGCAGGTAACATGGACATACTTGTACTTCCAGATGTTCCAACAAAACCAGATCCCAAAGACAGCGACACCGAGTCGATCAATGTTGGATACCTAAAAGAAGAAGGAATGGCACATATCAGTATCAAGTTTCAGGCTGAAATCAGAACATCAAACGTCAAGTCACATACCAGTAACCATATCGCTCTATTGTTCCTTCCAGATCATGGTCGAGCATGACCCAGCCAAGGGCTGCAACTTGAGCAAGGAAGTCTTCGCCGTGTTCATCAGTGGTCGCCAAGACATATTGGGGAACAGGTTTGCCCATCATTTTAAGTTCAGCCTTGACTTCGTCGACACGATCAGTGTAGGCGCTGAGAGGAGAGTAACAGTTGGCGTCGTGCTCGATTTTTTGTTCTTCTTCTGTCAAATCAGCACAAACATTGCCTGGGAGATGGTTGTAGCCGTTGTAGGCCGTCAGTAATCTGTATGCTCTCGGACAGCGACAGGAGACCAACTCACCAATATCACTTCGTCGAATGTGAACAGCGATGAAAGACGGAGGGTTCTTGAAAGCTGTGTCCTTTACACCGAATGCCCTTCTAAGGTAGCCCTTAGCCAGTTCCTCCAGATCACTCTGCCATCTCAAGTGTTTCCCAACAGATTCCCAAGCTCCAACTTTACCGAGAGGACCCTTTCCTGTCCAATCGATTCGTCCGTCGCGTTCACCTTCACCCAAGTTGTATAAAAAGTCAATGTACAAAATTTGTTCTTCCGGCAAGAGCTTGGGCGGATCAATGCTGTGATTCTTGTAGTAGTGGTGGACCTCATCCAGATGATATTCCAAGAATGGATTTGGGCGTGGTTTAAACAGGTCAATCAACCCACGGAAAGCAACAGCGTAGTAGTTCTTTTCGGGCCGGAAGGTTTGTGGTACTGGTGTGAAGTGTGCCTCTGTAGAGATCGGGAAAGAAGTTAGTCACTAGGGCGGTCAACGCAGGCGATCGAGGTAAAACTGGGCTGACTAATGTTGTAAGTGTCAAGCTGGTAACATCTCCTTCCAGCTGGAGGTGCTTGTTCTGGTGGATTATCTCCTTTCTGTGAACGAGAGAAAGTCTCAGAAAGAGTCGCGACATTTCTGCGGAGCTGTGAAAGCGTGACTGACCGGGTAGAAGAATTCGTTGGTAATCATCCAGATGCTGAATCCTCCGATTTCTTCTTCTTTGGGATGGAACAAGTCTGTCTCATGACCAAGAAGAGGTTTAGTGTCGATTCTGCTTTTCAATTCTGACATTTGGACTATTGGGATTCCGATGGCAGCAGAAAGTCTACGAAGATCAAAGATCATGTCGAATGGGATTGAAGGTGGAATATGAGCCTCGTCATCTTGATATCTCAAGTGACGCGAAGGTGGGAATGGGAACACGATTGGAATTCGTCCGGTCAAGAGGGCCATGTGAATCACTACAGAAGGCACGTTGAGACAGCAGAAAGGCAGAAATTTGAGAAGTCAGAAGACTTAATCAAGATCTGGGAATTGTTACTTAGGAACTCACGATTAGCTCCCATCATCACATCGTTGGCTGTGAACGGAAGCCAGAGTCAGTACCCAGGCAAAGTCGGACGACGACGGCTTCTCGACTCACTCCAGCCAGAGTGGAATCCACTCATGATATACTTCTTATCCGGTCGTAGATTTTCTGTAACAACGCGAAAGGCATGTCAGCACATATAACAATGGACGAAAGACACCAAGGGATAGCGGACAGCAACTTCAAAGCTGGTCGGATGTCTTGACTGACCTCTGAAATTGTCCTTCCTTCCCCAATACTTCAACGCTCCATCACTAGCATTCTGTGGTAAGTTCAGATTATCACCTCCGAACCAAGACCAAGGTGTCTTGTTGGAGCTCTTTGAGGATGCAGCTCCCTCAGTCGACAGAGGTATCCCCGTCCCATAGTTCGCGTCCAAGTGGGACGTCGGCGAGGTGACCGTGTGTCGAAAGGAAGGTTGTGATAATGAGAAGGGTAGCAAGATAACTATCAGAAGAAGACCAGCTATCGATGCTAGACACTGCAGGGCGAGCAAAAGATCAGTTTGACACGCTTTTTCACTGGCGCTTGACTCCCATCGGGTAGACTAAAGACTCTCACCAGTCGACCTGCTGCACTTCTCCTCTGAGGTAGCTTCCCGCTGAACGAGGAACGTATAGCTTGGTATGGAGCTGACATTCTGACCTGTCCAGCAGCAGAAAGCAACGAAGGTGGGGGTGATTGTCGACGGGCAGTACGAAATTGAGTTTGTCCAGCGCGTGAGGACCTGGCGAGGTTTTTTGAGCCGAGTGAAGGGAAAACAGAAGGAAATTCTCAAATGAAACAGATAAGTGTAGCAACAAGATCTGTATTTCGGACGAGAAATATACCTATGTCCAAGAGGTTCAAGCGAGCCGCTTACTCGCATCGCTTCCTCTCCTTCACCTCTGGGAAACCTAAGGTCGAGCTATAGCAGCTCCTGAAGCTTCAGTACCGCTCTGTCAACTAAAATGTAACGAACAGGAAGCCAAAACTTCATTAGAGGGGCTTTTCTTATCTCTTCTCCCCTATCGCATGCAAGCCCCCTATGTTGTCCCTTCCCTCTTCGAAGTCGAAGAATTGGTTTGCACCTGATCCTCAGCAGTCACAAGTAATCCCAATTTCTTCCTGTTCTTGTTTTTCCACTCCTTTCGTAGTAGACCTGCCGTAGGTTGCCCTCTATTCCCTTTCGTCATTAACAGCAATACAGGGGTGAGTCTACGTTCATCATTCGCAGCATTCAGATTTTCATCCAAGCTTACGTTGATTGTCACAATCATTGGAACTCTGCCAGTATACCTTCTTCTGTAACCTCAGCAGGCATAAACAAACACCTGTCATGCCCGTCAACACCTCCTCGCGCATACGACCGCCCTCCTTAAACAGACCTCTTCCAAGTCTACCCCTCTCTTCAGAAGAGCATCATAGGATATGCCCAACTCCGTATAGATCGCATAGAAGAACCAAGTCTCTCTTCGCCAGCTTCAAGAACATATTTTCTCCCTCGTCACCCCATCTCAGCATCGTTTCCTCCCCTAGCAGCAGCAACAGCAGCAGAACGCCATCTTCATCCACTCAACAGCCGCAGATTTTGAGACCGAACCGCCATGTTTCTACAAACGAAAACGAGATTAGGAGGAGTAGTGCTATTCCAGCCAGACTGGTCGCAGGTGCTGGCGGGATGCAAAGACCAAATGGGCAAAGATGGAGAGGCTCTCATCGCTCTATGCGAACGCTTCCACTTTATAACCCAAATATACCGGATGGTGAAATTGTCTTGGGAAAGTGAGTCCAGTTTCTGCTAGCATCGTTCTCACTATTTCAGCCTTGACGAAAACGGACGCTATATATTCACAGGGGAATGGACGAGCGAGCTGGATCGGATGAAGACGGAACAGTGGGTCATTCTGATAATGAGGATGAAGCCTTCTCCTTGTCTTCCCCCGATGCTAGCGGTTCGGTCGCGTTTCCCACCTCAGCATCGACTTCCATTCGCAACTCCATCGCATCGACAACAGCTACCCACGAGACTCGAGACACAACGCCTCCTCCCCACCTCACATCGCCGTGCTCATTATCAAACAACTCAAACACAATTGAAGCAGAACAAGTGGATGGGCTTGAAATGGCACCTTCGTACGATTCGCCATCGAGACATCTCTTGTTTACATCTTCAACGCCAACTCTAGGCCAGTATGTGCAACCAACTCTGTTGATGACCGAAAACATGACATATAGAGAGGTTACTCCACCTGCAGAGGAGGTTGAAGGATCCAGAGGTAGTAGGTTCAGTGGGAGGCTCTTCGGTAACAGACGAAGCCGACTGAGGGTTCACTCAGCGGCAGCACCAGCGCTCACTCACAGCTCCAACCAGCCAACTCCCACAGCAACAGAAGGCTTCCCAATAGTTTCTTCTCAATATTCTAGAGATTTTCAAACTGCGCACGCACTCGATCAGAACCCTTCCCACAGCACTCCATTAACACCATATTCCCACCCTGATATAAGACTGCAGCTACCACCAGCACCACCCTCGCAATTTGTGGTAGACCATTCCAATAATCCTCGCCGTAGAACTTTGTCATCGCTGACAACTACAGGCAATACTCAGCCCCTCTCGTTCTCGTCATTCGCGGCATCAACGACATCACTGCTACTCCCATTGAACCGAAACTCCATGCCGCCTCTTCGACCACAACACGCCCTGGAAGTTCGAATGAGAAATGGAAATGTGATCTCAGCACCACTTGTTGAAAGTCTCGTCCGAACCAGTGTCAACGAGCCGAGGGGAGGGTTCTCAGTGGAACAGATGAGATGGTTATGTGAGTGAACTCACTGATTTCTACACTCTGGGGTCTGACAGAATCTGGTATGAAAATGTTAGCTTCAACTGATAGTCTAGGAAGGTTCGGAGTTCCATACCAAACGTCTACGGTGACTGCGATGCTTCCCAACTACGACGAGGTCCCCCATGTCGAAATCGCATCTTCTTGAAACAACTACCTTGCTTCTTAATTGAATCAACTCCCATATGTAGGACACAAACCTACTATCTGTAGATTATTTAGTCGCTTTAGTCGTTATTAATATTGTTGTGTATTTCGTCATTAATTGGTCTGTCGATCATTCCATTCGCCGCCAGCCACATGGCGGGTGGGCTTTTTTCTACCGAGATATCAGCACTCGACTTTCGTCTTCAGTCCATAGCGTCCATCTCTCCCCCCTCTTCCTACTCCTGCATTCTCCCCAGCCTATAGTATAGGAGAGCAGCAGCTCAACAAAAACTTGTAGGGCAAATAGCCAGCACGTTTGACCTCTCGTTTCATCCGCCTTTTTGTGTGGTTCTAGCAAATGAATCCATCTCTGAACCCCCAAGGTAGCACTCAACCTGTCCGTATAGCCAAGAAGGCCAAGCAGCTCTGTGATACTCTTTCACCAGGGGAAGAGGATGAGGACCTACCGAAAAAGAAGAGACGACAGAACGCGGTAAGTAGCAATACCCCTTCCCTAGTGTTTCCTGCAGGCTCTGAGTGACTGCTCGCTGACTGTTTGCTTATGGTCTCTTTATTGCATAGGCCTGTGACTCTTGCAAGGTTTGTACACGTATCAGTAATTCTTAGTCGGTTTCCTGACATTATCTACACGTCTGCAGTTGAGACGAGTGAAATGCGACCTGGCAGAGAAATCCGCTGGAGAATCATGTACTCAATGCACTAGGAAAGGTTGGTACCAAAGTCTGCTGCCCTCCGTCACTAAATAAGTGAAGCTGTTTCCCGATGTAATCTTACGCAGATCTGAAATGCACGACTCTCGCGTTGGCCAACTCTAAACCTCCTAGAAGATCTGGGCCAGTGATAGAGCTTGCTCGACAGCTGCACGGAGGAAGCTTATCCCAGCGTTTGGCTCCCAGTTCCCAGGCAATTTTGTCGGAAGCCAATCCGTCGGAGGGTATAAACAGTGAAGACTGGTACGAAAACACAGCCAGACGATCTTTGACTAGATACGGAGTAAATCAGAGGATGGCTGATAGAGTTCTACGATGCTCTCTCGAACGCGAGTTGATCAACGTCGTAAGTAATTGCCCCTTCTATTGGATATTGCATTTACACGATCGCCTGACTTAGTGACTGATCAATCCACCTACAGTTCTTCACCACTGCCCACTACTCGGTCGGTGTCATGGATCCGATTGGATGTGAGACATGAGCCTCCCTCCGTTCTGATCAAGTCACTAATGATGCCTCTCCAATATCACACATTGAACCTAGTCCATAGAGAATTCAACGATGCTCTTCAGTGTGTCGACAACATGAGCTATGAGTCAGAGGTCCTATGTGTCATCCTCCAGGCATTGGGTGCTCGATATTCTGGACATTCGTTCATCTTAGGTAACAAACCAATCGATCACTGCGACGCAGGTCTTCAACGAGAGTCAATTTGCCAACTTCTTCTGGAGAAAGCAACAAAGATGTTCGACGAACGTGGAATGATGAGAAATCCCTCCCAAGCATCAGTCACTGCTCTCCTTCTACTCGTACCTTTGGTCTCATGGCAAGCGAGCCAAAACCCAGATCCAACTTCACCTAAGCAACGAGAGCTGAGAGCGCTCCACTCTTCCATTGGCTCTCAGCTGGAGATCTTAGAGCTCTGGCAGGATACCCCCGTTGAGAGAACGATCGGAGGTGTAAAAGAGAATCTGAGGTATAAAGCCATTCAGAGATTGGTCTGGACAAGCTTCGTGTTCGACTCATTCTACAGTCTCAAATCTCGAAAGAAACCCTACATGTGAGCGACACCCGCTCTAGGTACCTTCTTAATTAGATCTTATCCTTCGTCTGCTTGTGCAGTGATGAGGATCTCTTCTTCGAAATGAACCCGTAAGTACATTTAACAACTGACAGTAACAGTGCTTATCCCGTTTTTGTTTACAGAAGCGTACCGAGGATGGGATCTAACCTACCGCCATCTGAACAAGTCTCTCAATCTGAGGCTTCTGCTCTATTCCTTGTGGCTCTACCCTTGGCTGCATCCATAGGCTGGAACGTTAACAGACATATCTTGCTTCCTGCCACAAAACAACCCCCTCAACCGCTTGCAGAATTTTCAGATCATGTTCAAGCTATCTGGATGGCGCTAGAGGAAGCTTCGAGCTGGACTGAAGATATCACCATCAAAGGTGAGACCCAGTGAAGATGATGAACCAAGAACATCCTTGCTGACATTCTTCTCTTTAGCTATCTCGATCGCACCTCCCTCCTACACTCTATTCTCACCCATCATATTCTCTCTCAACACGAAAATGGCGTTCAATCTGATCTGGCTCTGTGTACACCAGGTAAGCAAAGGCAGATCATTCTCATTGCTTGTTTTGATCTTGACAGCTTTTTTACCTGCTCTGCAAGGCCATTGCGGAGCGGTTCAGGAAGGCTACAGCTCCACCCTCTCCAACAGAATCTTGGGTACAAGCATCTTCTGGTCTTCCAACTCACCTCGATACCGAACAATTTGATCTGTCCAAGCTTGACGGGTTGAGGAAAAGAAGCTTTGAGCACTGCTTGGTGAGGTGTCGACACACTGCTGTCCTTATAGGACACATTCTTCCAACAAAGCTATTGAAGACAGCTGGTCGAATGCTTGCGTAAAGTCATTCCATGTTATAGCAGACATGATGAATCGAGGCTGATATTATCTGGTCTCGCAGTGAAATCAAACTTGTCGCTCAGTTTCTTGCGGAGGCTCCATGTAGAGAAAATGGATACAAAGGAACTATTGCGACTTGGACTTGGAGCAACAAGCAGAAGGAAATTGGAATGCTCATTGAAGGAATGGAGCAGATTGGCTTTGTATTCCCAATTGTACCGAGCATCAAAAACATTCGAGCGGTGCGTCGATTCGCGTTTTCCGTACGTCTTCAGTGTCTGACGATAGCAGTTTTTGATATTCTTATTTCTAGATTTTAGTCCGTATGACTCCTACCAACGTCACGTCCCTCGCTGCTGGTCGACTCACAGATGAAGAGGAGGAAGCTCGCAACTCCAAGAGTAAAAAAATGTTAGACGCGTTGTATGAGCTTCAGTCCAAGGCGATGTACAGGCTGTTCAGTGGAAATGTCAATCTAGACAAGAATCTTGTCTTGGAAGTTCCTCATCAGGTGCCAACATCCCGGCAACGTTCTCCAATCAACAATGCCTTCAGTGGGTCTGTTCCAGGACCCTCAATTCCAACCTGGCAATCTCAGTCAAGACCCTCGCTGGACGTGACACCGCTGCTGGTATCAACAACGACAAGTGATGTTTCAGAGACAAGCTCCAACTCTGAGGCTATGTTTGTCGTGGAAGGCGGTTTGCGAGATCACTCAGTGAACTCAACGCATACTCATCCAGCATGGTCGATACATTCTCATGCTCATGCAGACAGCGATCTGGTAGAGGCTATCCACTACGGTCCCCCTTCAGCAACAACTTTCCCTCCCTATGCACCGACTAATCTCGTTTATCAACCTTCACACCAGATGACCGATTTGCCGCCTGTTCTACCTCCGACTTCTTCCTACCAGCACCAACATATACCTTACACAACGTTCAGTCCAGCTCATGGTTTGCACGATTCAAGGTCACTTCATCTGCATCATCATATGATGTCTTCGCAGCCTCCACCCCCCCAAAATCAGCCACAGTATCATCAACATCACCAGAGTCAACCATATCAATATGGTCAAACTCACCCCGCTTATCTAGACAAGTCAGAGCCTTACCTTCCGCCCATACATCGTCATCTCTCCCCCACCGCATATTTCCCCCCTCATACTGGTCCATCGAACTTTATACCTCCAGGAGAATCACCTTTAGTATCAGAGGAGTTTGAGCAGAACTTGATGGGTTATTGGCGTAGGTGAAGGCAACTTAAGCTTTCGCAGCTTGTAACAGGTTTGAAGTGGGATGCAAAGCTGGCCATCTGCTCATCGTACCTGTAACGACTTAATTGTTGTTTCTCATAGCAACTCCTCTGTTATTATCCTAATCTACCGATGATAGAAGCAGCAGCAGAACGCGAAATTTAGTTATGATTTTTGGCGCACGATCTTCAACGCGCGTGTTAGTCGTTAATTGCGACGAGCTGATGTCCACTGTCATCTCATGTGAAAAGCATGGACGATGTGGTCACAGTCGATTCACCTATCAAAGTAGAGAATGGCTAGAAGCATAACAAACATGAGAAGTAGCCATCTAACCAAAACCCCGAGCCAAAGCCAAAATTCTTTCAAAATCTCACAAAACCTCAATTCTGGATTTACAGCAACCGGAGCTATTCGAAGACAACCTTCTCTATTCGAAGCGACGTGACGCAGTTGGAAGCGTGTTGGGCTCATAACCCAGAAGTCGGTTGATCGAAGCAACCCGTCGCTAGAAAATTTATCTTTTTACACTGCAAAAGTGGTGTTTTCTTCTTTTTTTCAAATCACTCATTTTCTTCCCCACTTCCAACTTCTCTCGTACCTGTTTGTATTACTACATTGCACAAAAATTTCTACGACCCACTTAGAAGTGATAGGTATCACTGCTTGCTTTTTTAAAGATCATGTTGAGGGGTGCAGTAACAATTTGTTGCTGTGTCTCTCCAGTGGTCCCCAAAGTGTGTAACAAACATATGTTTGAGCCTCTGCGGAGCAGAAGGAGAAGCATACTCTGCGACATGATATCAAAGTGCCCTATGCTGCCACGCTTGCTATCTTGTCGTGTTGATGGCTTTCAAAACGCACAACGTTAGTGTCGTCGTTACGAATCGCGCGCCGACTGGAACAATGCCGTCGCGAACTAACAAAACACCATTTCATAGATGTACTTTATCAAGCTTCTGACTGCAGGTCCTAGCGCAGCATGAGAATCCAGCAGCACCGAAAGTGTGGCCCATTTGTGCTTTGTAGACATGAGTGCCATGTCCACAGTGATGACGTACGCGTGGGCTTACTTGCCTGGAATCTTACTCAAGGCTTCTACTGCCAACGACCAAAGAAGACGACAAAGTATCCGACAAACATGTTTGAGGAGCCACTGCATCACGACAAGACTAGGTTCATCCAAGAGGTCAGTTTCAGCTAGGCTCAATTGTTCTGCCTAGCAGCAGCATCGATGGTTGTGGCTAAGTCTTGAATAACCTATTCATAGCATGCCCTCATCGGAAACTTGCGGACTGCAGCTCTGGTGAGCTTAGATGGTTCTATTGAGAGCATGTGTTGGCCGTATTTCGATTCACCAAGGTTTGTTTGAAGTTTGAGCCATTGGTTAAACTTGTAATACGAGATTTCCTGTTCTCAATTGACTCTCTTTCCCCCTTTCTTCTTAGTATCTTCGCCCGAATTTTGGATGCTGATAAAGGTGGTCACTTCTCGTAAGGAAGCCGGATGCTGTTGGCAAAAGCCAGAGTCGAAGCTGACTCTAAAATAACCCCGCATACTAATCTTGTACAGGATCACTCCCGTCCACACCTTCACCGCCAAACAGCAGTATTGGCCTTCGAGCAACATTCTTGGTACCAAGTTTCTTAGCGATGAAGGCGTAGGACAAGTCACAGATCTTCTGGTACCAAAAGGCTCTGTTCGATCGGTCTCAAAGACTCATTTGCCCTGGTTAATCAGACGAGTTGAAGTAGTCCGAGGATCCATGACATTCAAGATGGAGTGTCAGCCTGCGTATGTATAAATGGTCTCATTGGGGAGCTGACCTGTTATGACGCCTGCTGATCTGCTCTATCCCGACAGCTTCGACTATGCTCGTTCCACACATCGCTTGACTTTCCCGCCAGATGACTCAGCAATGGGATATACCACTGAGTGCGAGCAAACTAAAGCTCTGTTTGAAGAAATCAGATCAGACGGCAGTGTCGGGCTTGTGATGGATCTCCGATGGTCGTTAGATAGCGCTGAAGGTTTGGAAAACCTGGAACTTAACGTACTAGAAGAGGATCAAAAGGACAAAGGACTACTTGGCATTGGAGTTCAGAGTACCTTTGAAGTTAAAGAGGGACAGGTGGTTACTTTCGTTGTAAGACTCCATTGACCCTCACATCTCCAACCCAGATCTGAGCTAACCTTTTCATTCTATATGCGTAGATGCGTGACATTCCTCCAAAGTCGGCAGCGTCAAAGACTGAGCCTGAAAGTCTCATACCCACTCCTTCCAAAGCGAAGGAGTTAGATGTGAGTTTTATGCGCGTCTGTCGACTAAATTTGCCGCCCAGCAGCTGATTTTTTTAACTCACAGGTCCCCATGGGAGTCCTAATCGCTGCGTCATCTACCATGCGTAGAGATGACCCTGTAATGAGCTGTGTAAGTTTCCTACCTGGTTGAAACTGACTGTGAAGCTAATGATAGTTGCTGCAGGGCTTGTTGGATTCTTTGATCGAGAATACAAATACATACGTGAGCGGCACCGCTGTGGTTATCCAGGAGACATCAGCGCTTACCGTTTCCTCTTTTTTTGGTGTTGTGCAGTGGCTTAACTGGATCTCCCGTTCTACTTACAAGGGAAGATGGAGAGAATCGGTTAACCGAAGTGCACTCATCTTGAAGATGCTTGTCTTCGAGGAAACTGGTGCCATCGTTGCTGCGCCAACTTTCTCACTTCCCGAGCACATTGGAGGTAAGAATATTACCTGATTACTTGCGTCAAGGTCACTGCTGATTTGAGAGGTGAACTACAGGCACTCGGAATTGGGATTACCGATTTACTTGGGTTCGAGATAGCAGTTTCACCCTTTACGCTCTAATTCGTCTCGGATTTACCGATGAAGCAAACGCGTTCATGGACTTTATCAATCAAAGATTGAAAGAAAGAGTAAGTCTTGTGCTACTCTTTCCCACCTGCTCAAACGAAGCTGATTTCTTGTCAATCCGACAGAACTCCGACGGATCGCTACAAATCGTGTACTCCATCCGTGGAGAAAAGGATCTGGATGAGATTGAGCTCACTCATTTGGCTGGTCACAAAGGAAGCAAACCCGTCAGAATTGGAAATGGCGCTGGTAGGTTGTGATCTCATCTACTATCTCTTATCAGGCAGCAAACTGATTTGTTTCGGACTTCTCGTCATTAGCGGACCACCTCCAACTGGACATCTACGGTGAACTTATGGATTGTATCTATCTCGCCCAGAAGTTCTCAAAACCTCTGAGCTGGGATGCGTGGGTTGCCGTGCGCGAGATGGTCGATTGGGTTTGTAAAAACTTCGACCAACCAGATCTTTCCATTTGGGAAGTCAGGAATAGTAAAAAGAACTTTTTGTACTCCAAGATAATGATGTTTGTACCTTTCCTATCTCTGGGTGCACTTGTAACTCGGTGAAGCCAAACTGACTTTTTTTGTGTAGGTGGGTAGCGATTGACAGAGGATTGAGGTTGGCAGAAAAGAGATCTCTTCCTTGTCCAAATAGATCAAAATGGATGGAAACAAGAGACTACATCTACGAAGAGGTAATGAACAAAGGGTGGAACGAGGAGGAGAAGTTCTTCGGTCAGAGTTATGAGGGCAAAGACGTGATCGACTCCTCGGTTCTCGTCATGCCCCTTGTCTTCTTCATGTCGTGAGTTTCTACTCCCCTCTATCACTGGAATAGTAGTATAGCTGACGTATGGCACCTTTACGCACCATTCAGTGCTGCAGACCCAAGGTTTGTGTCAACACTAAACAAAGTCCTCCAGACCCCAGAGAAGGGAGGACTTACAGGTTTGTCACTATTTTCTTCTATGGAACTGTTACTAAATATCTGACATTTATTTATTTTGATCTGTCTCTCAGCGAACAATCTCGTGTTCAGATACGATACGGACAAGGTTGATGACGGAGTGAGTATGCTATCTTTGTCCCTCCTCGGTATTTACCTGACTATTCCGCCCTCTTGCAACCTGAAGGTTGGTGGACAAGAGGGAGCGTTCTCCTTATGTACTCTGTGGACTGTGGAAGCGTTGACAAGAGCCGCAGTTTATGACCCCAAGCTGCTTCGCCGAGCTGTCGCGATGTTTGAAGATTTCCTAGGTGAGATCTGGCCTCGTAGTATCGCTTTGGCGATACCCACTGATATATTCCCGCTTTGAAGGTTATGGAAATCACTTGGGATTGTTCTCAGAGGAGATTAGCAAAGCTGGAGAGGGACTGGGAAAGTGAGTCAATTTTACTTTTTGTTTTCCTGAAACGTGGACTGACAGGTCGATTTTGTCCTCTAGTATGCCTCAAGTATGATTTCTCGTCTTGCCAAACGACCGCCATGGCTGTTCTTTCACTGACGACTGATCCTTCATTTGTAGGCTTTCACCCATGTCACATTGATTTCAGCGGCTTATAATCTGGACCGAACCCTAGGAGGAAGAAACTAAAACAAAAATGTGGTTTATTTCAGCAGAAATTTAGAGCATGCTAATGTGTGGTTGAACTTCTGGTTGTATACGACCGAAAAAACTGAAACAAGTAATGTAGCGCTACATGTACACTTTAATGTCGAAGAATGTTTATTCGAAACACTATGCAGTATAAGATATTCTGGTTTTCAATTGAGACCCAGCTATAAAGAGTTGCTCGTGTCGGGTGTACTGCTTCGCTTCCTCGTGTTGATTTTTTGAATGTGTCTCTCAACTACAAACGCTCCTCGCGCTCGAACGATGTCGACTCATTCAAAGGCAGCAAAGTTGGTGAGTTAAAGCTGATTCAATCAACTCTGCATGCTTCTCGGGAGAATCCGCACAGTGACCCGATCGGCGTCGTCTAAAAGTGTCTCCTCTCCTTTGACAGGGGAACGAGACAGTGAGACTCCTATTCTACCTTCAGGGGGACAGACCTGACTACGGTTGATGAAAGAGTGTTGAGAGTTTCCCTTCTACCAAATGCAACGTCAGCAATGTCTATTGTCAGCTCCCTTGTCTACAAGTTCAACCAGCAGGCGGAAGAAGCCAGGCTCTCTGCTCATACATTGACTACCAACTCCAAGGGCAGGTCAAAGGGGAGAGGGCATGTTCAGAAAAGGTATGGTCAGTTGGGAAACCAAGGAGACGACGGCACAGGCATTCCTATGGAAAAGGTGCTACTCGGAAACCACATAGAAGGACTCCCACCGATAAACAACCGCCCTAGGATCTCAGTCTTTCGATCAATCCCGAATCAACAGGGGGACGATCATCCGACATCAATTTCTCAGCACGATCCAGCAACATCACCGTCCCCCGGCGAGACCTCTTCGCCTTCGCCACTGAGTGTCAACAAGTCATCCTTACCATCCTACGAGTCCTATCTCCCCCCTCCGTCATTCCGTTCCCACATTCAGCCATCACAGTTTATTTCTGCAGCTGAAGTGTTCTCGTCCAAGTCCATCCCTCTGCACCTCCCACGTCTGAACCGATGGCTAGATCAACAAGAGGCGTTTGTGACAGATCTTCCAGCTGGATCCTTGTTTCTACCTTATCAACTGCTAGCAAAGGGCTATACATTAGAAGATTATCTTACAAATAATCTCAAGAAGCACAAACTCGACTCAAACTGGTACTCCGTTCGTAACCTGTTCGCTACATTCACCAGCTGGTTTCTGTCCATTGAAGGTTCCAACTTTGTTGTCAACCTGCTGTACAACGCAGAATTGTGGACCAGTCTCGTACAAATCCTTGCACTAGTCCTGACCTCGCTTGGTGAGATAATTGCCATTCAAAATGTTGGCGAAGCTAACACGGTCGTTTACTGCAGTTCCCCTTGACAAGACCTCTACGAATGAAAGTTGGAAACAGTGAGTAATTACTATTCAATCCTATCTGAGTGTGACGCTCATCGACTGTCTTGTGCTCAAAGACTTCTGCTCGGAACGATACCGAACATCATCGCCCTTAACTTCTCAACTGTCTTTGGCGTTGGGATCACTTTCCTGTCCATCTCCCAAGGCATCTGCTTGTGTTTTTTGGTATTGTTCTATTTCGACTCTAGAATTACTTCTGGAGTGATAAAGGAGGGGTATCAGGTGGCTCCTTGGTCTCAATGGTCGCACTGGAAGAGAGCTAGAGTCTCTGTCACCGCTTTCTGCCTCATGATATCGTACTTGCCACTTTCAACCGTAAGCCTCCACAGTTTGGTGTGGAGCGCAGATTACTGGGTTGTTTCAAATCCATATACCATCGAGGACTCTCCAAGTTTTCCGCCCAGTTCAAACTCCTCGCTGTATCGTGACCCAAGAGACTTCTGCTAGTGAGTTCTATCTTGGTGATGATGGCTCAAAACTAAGAACAACCTGCCTCGAGTTCTTTAGTACCACTACAATGAGCCTACACTCTGTCAATTGGGCACCACTTCTGGTCATCGCCGGTTCAATGATCTTCATCACATTGACTGTGATGTTTCCCATCCTCTTGTGGAATACCATCAAAGCCAATTTACCTGTTGTCGATCAATTTAGCGATGCAGGGCTGGCCAGAGACAGTAGAGAGAGGGATCTGGAGTACGAGAGAGTGTTAGAGAAGGATTTGAACCCATTCCACTTTCTATACTCAGGCTACCGACGGTCGTGGGGAGGCTACAGAGCGTTCTATCTCTTTGTGAAGTTCTCTGTACTTCTGGCGGCTACCATCGGAACCAAAGGTAGGCACCATTCCTGGGTGGGACTGTCATCTCACTACTGAGTTGTGTTTTTGTTTTGTGTGTAGACAATTGTCTGTTTCGCCAGTTTAAGAGAGCAACTATAACCAAGATCCGAGAGGGCGTCTTGGTCTTTGTTCTGCTTGTCTTTCTCATTGTTCAACTGGTATACAAGCCCTTTATTGGAAGAAGATCGAACTACTCGGAGGTGGTGTCGCGGTGCACTTTCCTGGTTGTAGCTTTAATCGGACTGTTGGTCGCATTTGAAGTACCAGGGTACTCATTCCTGGGAACTTGGTTTCTCTACACGTCAGAATACTCGCAGTCCACATATGAATGACGATCATTGGTCTAAAATGATGTTTTGCGTATCTACCTCTAGGTTGTACGGGGCTTCTTATCTGTTTAGCTTCTGGTTCAGTGTAATTGACTTGTCTATCGTCAATCTGGTAATCAAAAGTCAGTCATCTTTTTCTTACTTTGATCCGCCCTTTGAATCTGATAACTCGCTCTTGAAGAATGTCAGAAGAGGATTGATTTCAGCATCGACATCTTCTCTCCTAAGCTAGAGATGGAGCCTCACATCACTCATCGAGTCTGGCAAGAAACAATGTCGATTGTCCTTCTTGCATCCCCTGGCATGTCTCCTTCCCATCAGTCGGCTTTGTTCGCATATTCCGAATCTAGTAAGCAAGAGTTTGCGCCCTTTTTGTTAAATTTCCAAGGAAGCGTGAGTGGAGATTTCCTTCCTCTCTGTGCTGTCACCAAGAGTACATTGTACTGAATTGCTTTCTATTTCTGAAGGTTTCTGAAAGGCATGCCGAAAATATCAAGATACTTCGCGAGATTGGGAACTCAAAGTACGAGGCCGAGCTTCTCAGAATCTCCGCTCATAGTCAGAGATATTTAGACGCTCGAGATGCTCTCCTCTCTCTGGTAGGACCAGACCACTTCTACAGACCCCCTAACAGAGCGCCTGGAAGCAAAGGACTTTCCTCTTTCTGGGGTGTAGGTCCAAATGCAGCGACTCTTTAGAGTATAGTTCCTGACCAGGTGTATCTATGTGATTCAGTCCGCGACTGTGATTCCTTTCCCTCTCGCACTAATATTTTGCTGGGACCAATCGGATGATCCAATTGTACTGTCGTCGTTGAGCGAGTTTGAAGTAAGTGACGTCTCGCCAATATGAAGAATAAGCTCAATGATTTACTATTTTCGTCGTGATGCTTGCAGCACTTTATACATCAGAACTCTCAACATTCTATTCGAGAGGGAAAAATGGTTCGAGCTACTCTTCGTAGCTTAGAGGGTGTCCCTACTCTCAAGTGGTCGCACGCCGTCATGGTGAATCAGAGTAAACACATCAATTTGCTCGCTGGCTATTGTCATCACACTCAAGTCCAATACGAACAGATACTTGAAGAATGCACCCTAATCATAAAAAGGAATAACGAGATCATCTTTGATGGACTGAATATTTCTTCTGGGTTTGAAGTCTACCTGAAGTACTCGAAGGACGTTTTGCTGCCGGCAACGGTAGCGGGGTTGAACGATTCCTTCGAGCTGACCCAAACTTTGTCACAATTCTTCCGCCGGAATCAATACAATATTGACCTTAGCATCAAAAGAATCCTCTCGATCTTGGAGCGATATCAACTGGAGTCCAGAAACTGTATCGAACTAAAAGCCTCAACTCTGAGCTACTCCTTCACACGGGATGTTTACAGTAAACCCCTGATGAAGGAACAAGATTTGGAGGAAATGGCTAAGGCACTTGAAAAAGAGGAGAATTTGTCGGTGAGGGGGCTCACGTCTGGTCAACGTCCAACTTTGGTGACTGCAGCTCAAAGGATGCGATGGATACATAAATCAAAAGGTGTGACATTGTGGTACCTATTCTGGGTGAGTTGCTTTCGTAATAGTCTATTAGACATCCAATGTTCATCTCCTGAACGCAATAGGATGACTTTTGGCGAGAAAACAAAGACATCAGCCTCTTCAAGTCAGTCGATTTCTCGCCTGAATTCTCAAGCTCAATCGCATATCGACCTATGAGTCGAGACAGCCTTATTCAGGTGAGTAGAAGAGTGTAAAATTTGCCGGCAGGCTGCTGATGGGATATCATGCAGTTTCTTCGAGTTAAGAAGGTGTGGAAAGACGATCCAAAAAATGGTTACTTCAACCATGGCGTTCTGAATAAGCTGTGGTTTGCATTAGATCAGGCTATCACTCATGTAAGTTTTCACAGAGCCTTTCAAGGTAATCGTACGCACACTCATTGCGATTCCATTAGGATGTCCCCTACGCCATTGTCAAACAAAATCACAGGCGCCTCAATTTGCGATGTTACTTGACGCGACGACGGTCAAGTCATTCTGCGACAGGCACTGATACATACGATGAAGGCCTACCAGGTACGAGTATTCGCGCATTTCCTAGAGTGTCTCAACTACGACGCTGACTTCTCTGATTGCAATAGGTGGAGATCGGATGCGCTTTTTGTTCGAGAGCTTGCTTGACCCTAAGCCAATCAGCAAAGTCAAGAGACTTGGCTCTTGGCTTTTGAGTATTCTTGCAATTTCGAGGTTTGAGAAGGAAGATGGCGCTTATGGGCTCGGAGCTGTTTTGAAGGTGGGCGTGAAGAGGAGTGAGGAGGGCAACTGCTTTTGCACTATGGATGAGACTTCTTGAGGATAAACGCGTCTTTCCCTGAGACTTGATAATATATTTTTAAACTACTCGTGGTCTTGATTGCCAGCAGATGAATATATATATATATACATATATTACACGTCTTGTGTCCTCCTCGCGAGGTGGCCTTCGGCTGGAGTTCAACGTTCAAAGTACCTCGACGAAAGGCAGAGAGCCAAGTGCACCCAGGTTGTAGAGCAGGATGACTACTCAATTTGATAACGGTACGAGCTATTTGTTCCTTCCTCGCTAGTCTTTTCCCTACTCGACGAACCGCGCTGACCTCTGCAATTTCTCTTCGACCGGTAATGTAGTCTACTGTAATGCCAATCCAAGACTTGGAAGTAAGAATACGTTTGCTCTGAGCTATCTTTTCTCTCACAAGCTAAACATTTGCCCTTTTTTACTTTACAGAGCTTCGTCTCGTGGGTACTGGTCTGGGATGGAAAGCTTTAGAGGCTGTAGAGGGCGACGAAGTTATTACTCTGAACGCAAGCGATATGAAAGCTCTCACTTGGACAAGGTCAGTTTAATGCTTAGCTGTGAGTTCTATCTGGATCACCTGGCCTGACTCTTGTCGATTTTTGGGGACTGGCAGAGTTGCGCGGGACTTTCAGCTGGCGATCAGTAAAAAGAGCACAGATGATAAGCTCATTTTCGAAGGGTTCAGTAGAGATGTACGTCTGAAATCATTGCACAGTTAATCAAGCTCCTTAGGTTAACCGTTGGATCCACTTCAGGATCACGACCGACTCGCGAGTCACATCAAGAACGCCTGGGCATTTGATTTGGACGCAAAGGAAGTAGCTTTGAAGGGCTGGAACTGGGGGAAAGTAGAAGTTCAAGGTCAGAATCAATTATCTCAGTTGGTAAATCAGAGCCTAAAGGAACTAAATGATGCTCTCCTGCAGGCCCAAATCTGGCGTTCATGGTCAATTCGCGTCCATCCTTTCTCCTTCCACTTTCCAGTATTGCCAATTCGAATATCGCTGGTAAAACTGAAGTCGCTATTGAAATGGCTCAACCTAAGGGTCCCAAACCAAAAGGCAAACAGCCGGACGAACTCGTCGAAATCAGATTCCACATTCCGGGTACTATCGAGAAATCTGACGCTGGATCAGAGAAAGGTAGTGACGATGAAGACGATGATGAAATCAGTGCTGCTCAAGCATTCCATGATACTATCAAGGATCGAGTGGATAGCACCGCTGCTGGTGGACTCAACATGTGTGTTCTGAATGAGATTTTGGTGTTGACACCAAGGTGAGTCTAGAAAACAGCCCTTCCAACGTCTTGAAACACAGTCATTTATATTTTTTGATTACTTGATACAGAGGACGATACGATATCGATGTCTTTCTCACTCACTTCAGACTCCGTGGAAAAACCTATGATTACAAGGTGCTCACGACGTCAGTCACTCGAATTTACCTTCTCCCTAAAGCAGACGATATCCACGTTCAATTGGTTGTATGTCCTTTTCTTCTCATGCTGCATCACCAGAGCTCTTCGTTGACACCGTTCCTTCTGCAGATTGGGCTCGATCCACCAATTCGACAAGGTCAAACGCGATACCCATTCCTTGTCATGCAGTTCACCAAGGATGAAGAGCTCGAAGTAGACCTGACTGCATCTGAAGAAGAGCTCACCGAGCACAATTTGAAGGGAAACTATAGCGCGCCTGCTTTCCAGGTCGTTAGTCAGATCTTCAAAGGATTGACTGGCAAGAGGGTTCAGACTCCTGCAGACTTTACATCGTGCGTGTTAGAAAATCTACCAGCACTTTCTTTGAGCTGCTGATACTAATCCGTGCAATGTTCGTTTTGATGCCATAGAAAAACTGGAATGGCTGTCATCAAATGTAACCTCAAGGCAGTGCAGGGAGAGCTGTACTTCCTTGACAAAGGATTCATCTTCATCGCTAAACAACCAGTTCTTGTTGAATTCAGCAATGTCGCTGAAGTCACCTTTTCTAGGTACGGCAATGTTTCATATTTCCTTTGCATCTTATGTGACTGAAGCTAACCCTTGGATCTCGCAGAGTTGGTGGTACAATGGTCACATCCAAATCATTCGATCTCAATATTTCGCTCAAAAACCGACATGAGGGTGCATCCGACCACTCCTTCACTGGTATCAGCAGGGATGAAAATGAAGGCATTAAGGCGTTCTTAGCATCAAAGAATGTCAGATTCACAGACGAAACCGAGGACGACATGGTTGCTGCAGTGATTGGGAGCGACGACGACGACGACATGGATGTTGACGATCAAAGTGACGATGATGAAGATGACAGATCAAAGGCGAAGAGTAAATCCAAAGACAAGGCCGCCGGTCGACCATCTAACGGTGCTGACGATGATGATGAATCTGGTAAGTGAGAACCAGTAAATGAGCCCAGAATGAATGCTGATACTACTTGTTTGATTCTTAGATGACGAGTCGTTCCAGGGTGGAGATTCAGACGACGGTTCTGCTACTGAAGACTCGTCGGACGATGACAGTGGTGCGGAAACTGCTTCAGACGCTTCTGGGGACGTATCAATGAAAGTTCCGAAAAAGAAGAAGAAGAAGCAGACTGAGGACGGAGAGCCTCCGAAGAAGAAGAAGAAGAAGACCGAAGAAGAGTAGAACGCTGTTGAAAGTCCTCAGCAAAAGAAGTAGGGCGAAGTACGAGCGCGCGTTGACGAGGAGCAGAGTTAGCGAAGCCACTCATTATGGAGACTTCTCTCTTATTCTTCTCTTCAATATGTTTTCCCTTACTATTCGACTGTGTATGTGTATTTGTTGAGTACTGCTGTGTACAGTTTTGAAGAAATAAAAATAAAGGCTGCGAACACCGCCCTTTGCAAACGGGCTTTCGAAAGTTGCTCGCAACCCCATTCTCGGAATCAAGGTAGACATCAGGCTGTGGTTCAAACAGGAGTGTGTCCTGTACATTACAGTTCCTTTTCATACAAGTACCATCTTTCCATCAAGGAACAGCACCAATCGCTCAGTCGAGTCGAACCAAGATGGTGCGTGTACAAAATGCTTTCTCCCCCTGAGCTCACGTTCACGTACTGTGTGCTGACCTCTATGCCTTTCTTTATGGGACCTCAGGACAAGCTCGACAAGTCAATAGCAGATACCACCAGGTTTATAGATATTGAGAGGCATCTCCTCCAAGGATCCTTGGCTATAGCTGCTGCTCATCGCAGGGGTCAGTCCCAGGCATCGACCAGACAAGCTGAACTCAACATAGAGACCGCCAAAGAGAGGCTGTTGTTCCTCCAAAACCAGCTGGATAAGAAGAAGAGAAAGAAGGCAGGGTTGCCAGTTGAAGAGCCAAAGAGATACACCCAGCTCGGTTCGTGTCATTGCCCGACGTTCTATCGTGTCGTGGGAGGACCTTGCTTTGTCACCCACCATTATCAACCCTCCTCGAGCGCTCTGTTTCTGACTTTGTATCTCACTTGACCTGTAGATCTCATCAATGCCGAAACTCCTTTGTCCGTTCCTCGGATATCACTCATGCTCAGCAGTATCGAATTCAAGCTCAAACTGGAGGACCAATTCAAAGCTGGTAGAGAAAAGATGGTAGCTCTCACTAATGCGAAGGACGACCGTAAAGAGAAAGCTCGTTTGGATGCTGATCAACGGGAGTCCAACGTTAAGATTGCTCTACTCAAACAAGCGTTGAAGAAATACAACAATTTGCTGTGCGACGAGGACGAAGAGGACGAAAGTGAGTCGGACAGCCTTTTTCCTCCCACATTCTCCTACTTGGGAAGCGAAATGTTGCTAAATTAGTCAATATTTTACTTTTAGATCTAAAGATGGGTGGAAAGGAAGTTGCCAGGAAGCCAGTCAGCGGAAAATTGAGTTTCTCTTTAAAGTACGCGAGAGAGCTCGAACACGCCCCTTTACCAGGCAAACCAAGCTCCAAAATCTTTAATGAAACTTATGTCGAGTTCAAGATTCATGGAAACGTGAAACGCACCTCGGTAGCATCTCGAACCGACAAGTGGATGCAGGACTTTGAAATCGAGATGGACAAAGCTGATGAAGTCGAAGTGGCTTTCTACGACCAACAAGGAGGGAAGACTCCTGGCCCTAGGGTTCTCATCGGAGTTCTATGGCTCAGAGTATCGGATTTGTTAGAAGCTATTCGAAAGCAGAAGCAGGAAGGTGAGGGAGAGAGCGCTGGCTGGGTCACCGCTGCGACGGTCAGAGATCACGATGGAGGTGCGTCCTCAGCCAGGCCGGGTGTAGGGGGAAGACAGGATGCACCTCTCAGTGCTGCCAACAACAATCACACTCATGGATCAGGTGGTTACCACGGTGGTACGAGTGCTACGGGACACAACTCTCCTGAAGGTATCGATCTGTGGTTGACTGTGGAACCTCAAGGTGCTGTGAATGTCCACCTAGACTTTGGTATGTTATGATTGCTTTGTTCAGATCCTCGTTATCAGTGCTAACATCTTCATATCCTACTCTAGTCAAGGAGAACGTCAGAAGACGTCCGCTAGACGGTGCCGGAGGACTAGGTCGTCAAGGTGCCGTCAAAAAACGAAAGGGCGAAGTGCACGAGATGAACGGTCACCAATTTGTGCAGAAGCAATTCTTCCAGGTGATACTCTGCGCTCTGTGTAACAAGTTCTTGATGACGGGAGACGGGTTCCAGTGTGAAGACTGTCGGTACATGTGTCACGAAGGCTGCTATACCAAAGTCCTCACCAAGTGTATATCCAAACCCAATGCTGACAAGGTGAGTCATTTATGGTTTCCTGAACCTTCCTTTGACTGAGCAGTGAATAACGTTCTCCGTTTGCCAACGTGTGCAGGAGGGTGATGAGGAAAAGCTTCACCATAACATTCCCCACAGATTCGAAGCATTTTCCAATCTTTCTACCACTTGGTGCTGTCACTGTGGATTCTTGCTACCTTTGGGCCGTAAAGCTCGTAAATGTACAGGTAAGCGTTCGTCATTCCGCTATACACCGACGTTTCTCGTCTCATTGACCTCATCTTTTGTTGTTGTAATTGTAGAATGCTCACTTACTTGTCATGCCGACTGCGCACATCTTGTGCCCAACTTCTGTGGTCTCTCGATGGAGCAAGCCAACGCCTTCCTCAAAGCGCTCCTCGACGTGAAGACACACAAGACTAACACTCCACGACCTCAGCCTCGTATCACTGGTCCACCTCCTTCTATACCACCACCCCCCACCTTACAGCCCTTTGATGGAAGATTCGAGTCTATGAATTTGAATACCACGCCGCATCAGCTTCCTGTAAAGCCGCTGCCAACACCCCCGGTACCACCAGCCAAACTTGTGCACCAACCTTCACAGCAACCTTCACAACCAGTACTACAGCAACCTTATCCACCAGCTCCCCCTCCTACTGCCCCTCTTCAACCATCCCGCAGTACTCGACGACCAAAGATCGGTTTGGAGGACTTCAACTTCTTGTCTGTGCTTGGAAAGGGTAATTTCGGAAAGGTCATGCTTGCTGAAGAGAAGAAGACGAACCAGCTATACGCTATCAAAGTCTTGAAGAAGGAATTCATCATTGAAAACGAAGAAGTAGACAGGTGAGTCTCTTAACTCTCCTTTTCTATTTTATCTGTCCAGGCTTATCTTCTGATTTTTTCTTTCAATTTTCTAACACCCTAGCACTAAATCTGAGAAGCGCGTCTTCCTGGCGGCAGCAGAAAAACGTCACCCGTTCCTTCTAAACCTGCATTCGTGTTTCCAGACCGAAACGAGGATCTACTTCGTCATGGAGTATATCAGTGGTGGAGATCTCATGCTTCACATCCAGCGTAAACAGTTCACTCTGCGACAAGCCAAGTTCTATGCTTGTGAAGTCTTACTGGCGCTCGAGTACTTCCACTCGAAGGGAATCATCTACCGGTGGGTTTATTCTATTTTGCTTCTTATACTCAGTGTTCTAACATAGCACTATCCAACAGTGATTTGAAACTGGATAACATCCTGTTGACGGTGGAAGGCCACATCAAAGTTGCTGATTATGGTCTATGCAAAGAACAGATGTGGTATGGGAAGACAACCAGCACGTTCTGTGGTACCCCTGAATTTATGGCTCCTGAGGTATGTTGTTGAATTATTTGGGGTTGAATTTCTTGTCTAAAGTGTCTGATTCCATTTCTCTGTGTAGATTCTTATGGAGCAGCGCTATGGGCGAGCTGTGGATTGGTGGGCGTTTGGTGTGTTGACATACGAGATGTTGTTGGGACAAAGTCCATTCAGAGGTGATGATGAAGATGAGATCTTCGATGCTATTCTAGAGGATGAGCCTCTGTACCCTATTACCATGCCACCCAATGGTGAGTAGTTTCTCTTCCAGCTGCTTGCAACTGTGTCTGGGTGCGATGAAGGTTGACCAATTTACCTTTTTTTATCTAGCTGTTACCCTGCTACAGAGACTGCTAGAACGCGACCCAACCCGTCGTCTTGGGTCTGGGGAAACTGATGCTCTAGAGATCAAGCGTCATCCATTCTTCGCCGATGTCAACTTCGACGAGGTGTACGCGAAACGTATTCCACCCACCTATTTCCCCAACGTCAGGAACGCCATGGATACAAGCAGTACGCCTCTTTGTTTACGTCGATTTGGTTGGCCTCTCACTGACACATAACTCTCATCGTCTTCGCAGATTTCGATACCGAGTTCACTTCTGAGCAACCTACGTTAACTCCGGTCCATGGAAGGCTCTCGGCTGCAGAGCAGAACGAGTTCCAAGGCTTCTCATGGACGTAAGTGGCAGCTCTACTATGCTATGTGTACCTGAGCTGGGTGACTAACTTGTACTTGTCTGTACGTACCGACGTAGTGCCGACTGGGTGTAGACCTTCACAGACTGCTTCATTGCCTTTGGTTCTCTGCATTGAATAGGGTGTTAAAGTCATGCTCTTACTGAACTACCAATATTACTTTTACCTCATGCCCTCTGTTTAATTACGTTTCGTACTTCTGTGCTTCGCCTGGGAAGGTCATTGTAACATTCACATATTAGCACTTTCCTTTTGCACCTTGGAATGAATATAGTGTCAATCTGTTCATGAAAGAGTCGTAACGCAAGAAAGTTCCTGACAACACTGGCTCCGGCGCGGACTTGAAGTAGTGAGTTTTTGACCCCACCGCAGGTCAAAAGTATTCCCTAAGCTATCTCCTAACCATCGTCATATCGCCATTTCACCTGGGAGGCGCATGTCTGGCTCTCGACCTTGGTTACTCTGTGCTCTGAGTGCCCCTCGTCAGAGGCTCAGTCCAAGTCATGCCACTCTCAGGTTTCCTAACTATCGACAGATAGCCTGTTCTCCCATTTCAAGATCAGCAACCTCATATCCCTCTGCTTCACTGTCAAGCTTACCAGGAAGGGTGCAGAGAGTTCTCCCAGCTCCATTTTCGAATAAATTGGGAGCTACATCGTTGTCAGTGTTAAAATTCACTCTGGATTTAGGAGGAATGAACTCATTATGACTGGTTTTGCAGATCATCAATTCCACTCCACTACTCTTCTCCTCCTGGAAACATTCTCATTGTAAAGAAAGTAGCAGATAGCAGGACCAGCCAAGCTATCATCGAGCTCATCCAGTGAGTCTTGCTAGTGATCTTAGCATGTGTTCTTCGAATTGAACTCGTTTTCTATTACAACGTTCACAGGCATCTACAGGAACACTATCCTTCTACAAGAGTTATACTGGAACCCAATGCCTACAACGAGGTGTCAGCGAATCCGAGCGTGGACAAGGAGCGGTTGTTTGTGGTTGAAACTTGTCAGTCTTCCTTAATTAGTCCGAAGTTTCGGCCAAATCTGAGTGAATTGTGTCTTGTACAGCGGAATTACCACTCCTTACAGCAAAGACAGACTTGATCATCACTTTGGGAGGTGACGGAACAATACTGCACGCCTCGTCGCTATTTTGTGGCTCAGCTCCAGCTAGTGACCTTGAGGGTACACCCAACTTCAAATCTGCTCCTTGTTTCAATCACGTTGAGGGGCCGCTACCACCTGTTCTCAGCTTCTCGATGGGTAGCTTAGGATTCCTTTTACCGTTCAGTAAGTAATGCTTTTCTCATCTCACTATGCCCTCCAGGGTCACGTACTAGCTAGTTTACCATCTCCGTTCATCACTCAGACTTTAAAGACTTCAAGACTGCACTAATGGATGTCTTCTCTAATAAAACAACGGTTTTGAAACGAATGCGCCTCAGCGCTACCGTTCACTCAGCTGATGGAGAAATCATAGACACTGGTGCTGGAACAGGAGGTGAGCTCCGTTAAGCATTCCTTTTTCCAATTTTAGACTTTGAACTGAGGATCGTTTCTGTTTTCAAAGGATGGCAAGCGATGAATGAAGTCAACCTGCACAGAGGGCGGCATCCTCATTTAACGATTGTCGATGCATTCGTGGACGGTCAGTTCCTCACTGAAGCTGTGGTATGTCTACTTTCTAATATTTGATTTGTTACGTCTTGCAACGAATCGACTGACCCTTTCCCGCCATACCTGATTATCTGTGTGATATTCAGGCTGATGGGATCCTAGTCTGCACCCCAACCGGTTCAACTGGCTACAATCTTTCTCTCGGTGGACCGATCGTTCATCCGCTCGTTTCATCTCTCCTCCTAACTCCTATCGCCCCTCGAAGTCTATCCTTTCGTCCGTTGATGTTCCCTAGTACGTCAACAATCGAGCTGCGATCTAGTAGCAAAAGCAGGTGAGGCTTTCTTCTCTCTCTTCTTTCTCAAGAAAATTTCCGCACCAACCATGACTTATGAGACGCATCATGCTTCCTTTTGGAATATAGAGCCAAGGTCGAATTGACGATGGACGGTCGTGTTATTCGCGAGCTGGAGAAGGGAGAGAGCGTTAGGATCTCCATGGCACATTGGGGTCTTGAGTGTGTTGAGAGAGGAGGGTCAGCAAGTGGAGTTACTGACGGATGGGTCGGGGACATCAACAGCTTACTGAAGTTCAATACTGGGTTCATTAACAAGGGACTCATTGGCGGTCCAGACTCGGACCTAGACCTTTCTTGATTGGAATGAGATGGGTAAGCAATCTCCCAATAAGTGGTCTAGAAGCCTGGCATTATCGGCAGCTGTCAATGAGGTATTGCAGTGGTTCTTGAAAGTCTTCCAACACGATGGATCGCGACTGTCAATTACACCACAGCACTATTACTTTCGTGACTTTCGTGCGCTTCGTTCTTTCTAGAGAGGAACACCATACATGAGTAGAGAATGTTACTACTCTTCAATTGTAGAAAGTTTGATTCACTATAAATGTAGTTGGCGTTTGAACAGCGTGCTGATGGTAGCATCGTCACGTCGCATTGACCGAAAGGCGAAATCGTTACTGCAACCGCCTGTAAGATTGAAGTACCTTTGACACTTTACTCACCATGCTCTACTCTTTTCCAGAGGCTAGCACCATGCGAGTTTCTCGCTTAAAGGGACCTTGTCCCGTTTTTTTGCTTGATTTTGCCACCGTCAGCGTCTCCTGCGCCTCGCTTCGTCACTGGCACTCTGCCTTTCTGCTCGCCAACATCGACCTTGTCTATAATCTTTCGCCATGGTAAGTTGAGCTAACCAGCTCATTGTAGTGATGTTGCCTATACACCAGTAGAAGAGACACACTATGGGTTGTGTGGTAGTATTCATGTTGACTGACCGGGCCTTTGTGCGATTCCCCTTCTCTGCAGTCTTCTGGAGCCTCCGTCAACCAAGAATGTCTTTCTAAGTTCCAGGAACTTAAGACTGGAAAGAAGTTGAAGTACATCATCTATGGAATGAGCGCCGACAATTCTGAGATTATTGTCATCAAGACCTCGGAAGAGAAGAGCTACGACAAGTTCCTCGAGGAGTTGCCAGAGTCTGAATGCAGATGGGCCGTTTATGACATGGAATACAACTTGGGTGAAGGTATCAGAAACAAGCTCACTTTCATCGCCTGGTGAGTGTTGTCCATCGAGAGGACAATGTCTGGCTTTTTTCGACGGTCAAGATGTGCTCATCATCCCATCTTTTTCCCGCTCGTTGCCCACATCGCCTCTCAAACAGGTCCCCAGACAGTGCTAAAATCAAGCCAAAGATGGTATTCGCTGCCTCTAAGGACGCCTTGAGGAAATCTCTCGTTGGTATCGCCGTTGAAATCCAGGGAACTGATTACGATGAGGTCTCAGAGCAGACTGGTGAGTGGCAGCGTCTACCCCTTTCGAGTAGTGTCTTCTTTGACATCTTGTCACACACCCTCGAAAAACCTGTTTCACTGATACACAACTCTGCTTCTCGATTATTGCTCTCATTTCTCAGTTCTTGACAAGGCCCAGAGGAAGTAAAATAGAGCGCGCTAGATGTACCTCTCAGAACCTCCCTACCAACCCCTCCTTCACAGCTCGCACAATCACCAATCTTTCCTACCAACTATACCCTTCTTCACCCAAGATTTCGACAGGCTTATCTTGTTATGATGAATGATGGAAGATACTTAGTGGATGAACACGACGCAGTTTTCTGATGCCCGAGATAAAGGGAAACTTCCGCCGCAAGTTTGAACCCATACTCTGTCGTTCGTACAGGGATTGAGCAGCATTGCTTTCCACTCATATATGGCTCGTTTAACACGATCCTACACGCCAAAGAGACGCTAAGTCGTTTTTCTTGAATTGTTGCTGTGCGCGCCCCCAAATGGTTCGATTTCAATTTGCTTTTCGACCACCGACTCCAACAGTGGACGCTCCTTCAAACCTTCACACTCTTTCAAACCGAGTCAACACGATGACTGTTGCTCCCCCCGCTGTTGCTGCTGCTGCTGCTCAGGTCGATTTGGACGAGTATGATGAGGAACAGGTCAGGCTAATGGAAGAGCGGTGCATCCTCCTCACTCCTGAAGACGTTGCTTACGGCGACGAGAGCAAGAAAGTCTGTACGTACGCATTTCCATACTATTTCTCTATGTATCTCTTATATACATGTGATGCAGTGAGGACGTGGGACGAAATTACTGAACTACACCCCTTTGATTCGAAAAAATCCAAACGCAGGCCACCTTATGACTTCCATTCTTCCACCGACGAATCTCCTTCACCGAGCATTCTCTGTCTTTCTATTCAGACCATCAGATGGAAAGCTACTTCTGCAGAAGAGAGCCGCTGAGAAGATTACCTTCCCATCCATGTGGACAAACACCTGCTGCAGTCACCCGTTGGCAATCAAGAGTGAGCTCGAGGAAGCTGGTCAGATTGGTATGTCCAGCAAGGCAAAGGTGCTTATGGGATGATATTCTTTTCTTTTAATACTGACAGTCGTCGTGTTGCAGGTGTGCGAAGAGCTGCGTCGCGGAAACTCGAGCACGAGCTTGGTATCCCAACAGTCCACACTCCCCCCGACGCCTTCACCTATCTGACGCGTATACACTATCTTGCTCCACATGACGGTATCTGGGGTGAACACGAGAGTGAGTATTCTCCTTACCGCTGTTCTCAAAACGATACTCGCGGAGATTCTAACCAGACCCTCATTACGCTCTCGTTAGTCGACTACATCTTGTTCATGACGGCTGATGTGCCTCACGAAGGAAACCCAAACGAGGTCTCCGATGTGAAATATGTCTCCAAAGCTGAACTCCAGGTAATGTTCGAAGATCCCGGTACGCGCTAGTTTAAACCCCGATAGCCCCATTGGTACAAGAATGCTGACCTTGAAACTCGTCCCGAAACCGACAGAAATGTCATTTACTCCGTGGTTTAAGCTCATCGCGAGAGACTTCCTCTTTGGATGGTGGGACAAGTTGATGTCGGAGGCAAAGAACGGCGAAGTGAGCGCGACGAGCGTCGCCTCTCTTGCAGACGACAAGATCTGGAAAATGTAACAGAGGAGAAGGTACAAGAGAGACTAATAACCTTGATGCTGAGAATGGAGAGCCTGCATGTAATTATTTCTTTTTGCAACAAAAAACTATCAATAGAGCTTCGGATTTTGGGTATAGATAAGGGTATTGCTAGGAAAGATGACAATTACGAGAGAGTACACAATGGGTTCCTGTTGAGCTAAAAGAAGGAGAAAGACAAAAGACACTGCGACGGAAGGAGAATAAATTTAGAAGAAAAGCAACATGCAAATAGATACACTACAAGCACGGGAGAGTGAGACGATATGTTGAGATATGCGAAATCGTTGAGTGGGGTTTCGAAGGACCAGTTCATGCAACGTGAGAGCCAGGTGGATGGGCAGTGGCAGCAGCGGCTTTCGCCTCAGCTTCTCTCTTTGCCTGAGCGTCCTTCTCTAAGCGTTTCTTACCGGGGCCGCGTCGACGAATGGTCGTGTCGTACGAGCAGGTGAGGTTTCGCTTGGAACAGTGGGTGCAAGTTGGGCGGAGACCGTCACATCTATCAGGTTATAAAGTTATAGTTTTTTGGACAAGGGTCAGTAACTTTACCAGCGGAGGGCGACAAAAAGTAGAAAAATAAACGTACTTGAGCTTGCGACCTCTGCAGAAATGACAAGCAAGTACCAGCTTCCTCTCCCCTCCTTCGCTCGAGGAGACTATCTTTTTGAGTTTGGGGTCCGTTTTTGCCTTCTTTGGAGGCTTCTTCTTGGACGACGCAGCAGCCTGCTCCGTCTTCTGTGTTCCTGACGAGCTGCCAGCACTACCGAGGCTCTCTGTCGCTGCATTCTCCCTGTGGGGTTCGGGAGAACGAGAGAGAGAGCGATTGGAAGCGGAAGGTGAACCTTCCCAATGTTGCGAAGGCGCGTGGTGACCTGCATTCTGGAACGAGGTCCACTCTGGGTGGTGGTGGAGTTGATGTTGTGTACTGGGGTCGTGTTGCTGCTGGTGGAGATGGCTGCTGGAATGGACGACAAACTCACTACTGGCGCTAGGGGCCAGCGGCTTAGAAGCGTTGGCGGCGCTCATGAGACGTTCCCAGCCCTGTTGGGTGTCTTGCTGCTGCTGCTGGAGGTAAGCCGGGGTGACCATACCGATAGTATGGACTTGCTGGGTCGGATTGTAGCCCGAGACGCGGGAGAGGAACTGCTGGTCTGCCGTCGAGTTGGACGCTCCTCCTGATGATTGCTGCTGTTGGTTGGACGACTCAGGTAAAGGCTGGGCTGGATCATGCAGCGCTGGCGCGTGTGGATAACTCGTGGTCGCGCCAGGGTAGGAGAAGCTGAAGGGATTCGAAGAGTAAGGGGCCGTCGGTGGTGCTGTCGAGTGAGCAAGCTGGTCGTAAGGGGTGTTGGTGTAAGGCGACCTCTGAGCAGCGCCGCCGCCGTCCTGCGGTCTTCTCGGGAAGAGCGAGTTGGTGTAAGGGTTGGAGGGCTGCTGGTTGGGGAACTGGGCGTCGACAAAATGCGACATGGGGTTGTGGTTGTTGGTGGGGGCCATGGCGTTGGAGGTAACCCAGGCGGCAGTATGGTCGTGACCACCCTGCTGAGGCGAAGAGAGTGCAGGAATTTGATGAGTGGCCGATTCGATGGGAAAGCTGCGTCTGACGAATTCTGCGTTACATACAATTTCCCTCATTGGGTCGTTGCTACTTGGGATACCCCAGCCTTCAGGGGCTTGGTATATCTTCTCCTGCTGCAGGTGGTTCCCAAATTTTTGGCGGTAGAGGTCGTCCAGTCTCGACAAGGTGGGCGTTGGGAGCGAGGCAGTGGCAGAGGGGACTTGGAACATGTTGGGCCTCATAGAGTTTGAGCCTGGAAGGCGAGGGGGGAAAGAAACAATTAAAAGCCAAATCAGAGTTCAGACCGATTGTGAATGGCGATGCGCAAGATGTGGCTCCCTAGGCTCAAACCAACGGTAGAGTTTCTGGGCCAGCGATCAGATCTCTGTACTCACCGGTGTGTTCGTCCCAGCCACCGTCCATCCGATCTGCCCCCCAGCTGGATCGGCCAGCGTCCTGGACCTTCCACCCACCGCCGACGCCAGATTTCCAGGCACTTGACGCTGAGGGGACGTCAATGTGGCCAGTGCCACTCGCCGCCCCTCCCGTCGACGAGCCAGATCGCTGCTGATGCTGCTGGCTGTCCATTCGTACTACGTTCTTCTTCTTCTTCTGCTACTGCTGCTGTCAGGGCTTCTTCTGGTGGCTATGAGGGGTGGTATATAGCGGGAAAGGACCTTCGCTGGCTAGTGTCGATGGCGAGCAAGCGCGTGAAATTTGGTTGAGCTTTTTTTTTGATCAACTCCAGTGGAGATCTTTACTGGAAGGTGCAAGGGGAGCTGCTGGTGCTGCTAATTCCAGTATGTAGTGTAAGCTAATTGTCGAAGTCGGTTGGAACGTGGGGGGGGTCTGAAAAGTTGCCCAGGCGTTTTCGCTCTTATGAAGCTGTGCCTTTCGATTTCGCTGGGTCGAGCCGTACGAGGGAGAGAGAGAGAACGTAAAGGGAGGGACAGGTAGAGTTGCACGGTGGAATCCCCGTCAGAGTCTGATGGGAACTGTATGCTGTTCCGTCTGCTGCTGGTGACGGTGGGGGGGCCAAGGAGGGGAAACAACTCACCCGCCGAGGTGTTTTGCGAGAGGAAGAAGGCTAGTGGGGGGGTACCCAGGTGATTGAGCGCACGCTACCTCAGCAGCGATCGAGCAATCCGAGCGAGGGGGGCACAGAGGGCAGCAGCAGACTCGAGAGACAGAAGCAGGGCCGTGTCCTACGCGCTTCTATCTACCCCGCTGCTGCTGCTGCTATCGAGGGAGGCTTTCAATTAAGAGACGGTCTGAAAGCTTCTTTTGTTCCGGGCACTAGCTTCCCTCATTCCAGGCGACAGAGAACAAGTCTCTTTTGGCAGGGCGCGGACGCGCGCAACCCCCCTCGCAGGCGGCAAGCCGCACCCAAGACCCCTACGTCGACCCGCAAAGCTTATTGCAACCAACTCCAGCAGGGGACGGGCATAATTAGAGAATTAACATTGCACGGGAAGCAGCTCTGCTCGATGCGCAACACACAAGTCTCACAATTCTAAAACAACGCTAAGATCAAGAAACTAAAAGGAGGGCCTCGACTTGGCCCCTCCAGGTCATCTGCGGCCGCAACATCGTATTTCCCTCTCCTCTGGTTCGCCAGGACGCAGTACACAGCAGAGTCACTTTGCCAATCACACGGACCCTCCAGTTTTTCCTGCTTCATTTGATATGAATCAAGACGACACGTCGATCCGAGCGAGAAGGGAAACCCTGCGACGAGGTTCTCTGCGTTTGTTTGTTTACCTCGAGATCGACAATTACTCCTGCGCGACGGAATCAATTTCCACCCCCCCCCCGAGAACCCTCTGTCACCATTGAATGGTGCATTACATCGTCACTTTAACCATAGAAAGTCATACAAAGAATTCTCTGTAATCAAAGGAAGGGTTTAGGGTTCACCGCGCAAGTGCTTCCCAACGGCGTTTGAGAGGCGCGCACACCTGGAAAAACGATACGGGGGAGACCTCGCCAGTCCTCGCCTCGTCAGTCGTCAAGCAAGCGCAAGAGATAAAGTTTCTTGCGGTGTTGATTGGGATAGCCAGTCAACCACAGGATTTGCATGGTTAGGTCTCAAAAAACCTGTGTGAGTTGTGAGTTGCGCCAACGGAGTAAACACAAAAACCTCAGTGAAGGTCAGTGAAGGGTGTTTTGGTTTCTGCGACTCCTGAGTCTGAGTCGTGTCGTATCTCGCGGCCGCCCTGTGTACCTCACACAATTACCTACATGTGGCTGGGGTGGGAGTATATTCTTTAAATTACTGGAGAGTTTGCAGGTCTCTTGGCCCGCCCCAATACACACCGCTGATCATCTGCAAATGCGACCATTTTAGGCTCTCTGTGCTCTTTTGTCTCTGTTTGTCTCTCTCTCTCTTGGTAGACTCGCAAGAGTTTCTGGCCATGTGAGCAAACTGAAGGAGGCGCGGTAACTTACTCGGCCACAACAAGCCCTATCTGCCCACTAATCTCATTTTTGATCCCATCCTGAAAGACCGAACATTGAGCGATCTGAAATTGAGAATTAGCATGGCGTGCGCATTTCTATCGAACCTGCGAACCTGGGGCCAACGTAGAACGCTTGCATCATCGTCAGCTGCCGCATCGCTTTGACCAGATGATGCTCGTCAATTGTCGGTCTGTTCATCACGTTGGTTCAATAGTATCTACGCTCACGCTCCCGCCGTCGTCCCAACATCGAACAACCCCCTCTGAAACGCACTGCTAACGACCTCAAACCCGTCCTCTGCATCCTCAACATCCTGCACAAACACGTCATGATGGGGGGCCAACCGCGCGTTGTTCGCTCGAATTTCACGAATGTTGCCATGCAGACGTGAGTCGATGGGACACGTCTCTGCGTCGCCGAGGCACCGTTGGTGGAATGAGTGCTTGCACATGAAGTGGATCGACGGGAGGTCCAGCGTACCCCCACACGACGCACAGCGAGCGACTTGGAAGATTTCTGGCTTGGACGTATCGGACAGCGATTGGATCTCTTTTTGTTTGGCTGCTGTCTCTGCCCGGTATGAAGCAATGAGGGATTGGTCCTAGTTTGAGACGAACAAATACGAAGTGTGAGTTTTTTGATGATCAGTGTCCCCAAACTTTTTGATAGGTGGAACCACTTACTGAATTGACGTCTTGTCTCATCTCACGAATCTTCTCCGTCAACCAGTCCTTCACAATCCCAACGCTCGAGATGTTATTTCTACTCAGCACCTGAATAACCTGGACCGTTGGCATGATCCTCTCTTCGTCAATATGCCTCAGGATGTCTTTGAGGTCGGTTGAATGGCGAGTGATGAGCTGGTGGGACGACGTCAAGAACCTGAGTACCAACGGGTAAAGATTCGGGTTTGTAGGACCGTACAGATGTAGATGCTGGATGACTCTGTCAGATGCATGCTCTTTTGACTCGTTGCTGCCGTCGTGAGGGGTCGAAGTGGAAGAGCATTCATTTTCCTGATCGATCCAGAACCGAAGAACATCCTCATACATTCCCAGCCTCTCCCAGATACCCACTAGACCTTCCGTAAAGTCGGATGTGGAGCAGACAATCAGCGCGTGCGTCACGTCAAACGGTATCGACGTTCCCTGCTCTAACAGCTTCACCAGCTTCAGCTTCATAGTGTCTAGACTGAGCGGGCCAATGTGATTTGAGAAGTAGAGGTAGAGTTCCAGGAGGGTATTCCATACCGCCTTCTGATCCTTCAAGTCGTCTGATTCCTCTTCTTGTGAAATGAGCGCTGCACTGGAATGATGATTCGAAGCCACTCTCGATGCGACAGCAGGCTTAAGCTTCATGTCAACCTTTTGGCCCCATCGCTTGAGAGCAACAGATTCCAAAAAGTTCATGAAGTGGTCGGGTATGTCGATAAAGTGAGCAAAGAAGAGTTGAGGGGAAGGCGGAGTGTAAGATGTCGATGTAATCGGTTCTTCCAATTCGGATGGCGGAGAGGAATCATTTCTAGCATACGTGGAGCTTCTCTGTGTCATTGCAGGGGCAAGCTTTGGAGATTCGTTAGCGGGACCATTGCCGTTTGTAGGAGGCTGAGCTGGACCAGGACCATTTCGACCAAGGTTCAATAGGTTCGCAAAGTAAGCTGGAGAGTTTTCTTCTGCTGCTGTTGGATCAACTGGATGAGGCTGCTTCTTGGACTTCTCTCCATGGTCTCCACAGCACAAATCGATCAAGAAATCTGTCGCCTCAGATGGCTGATTTGAGAGAAGAGCCTTTCCGTACTTCAGCATGTTTTCCTGGGCCTAGAATTACAATAATTCACCAATTGCCCCAAAAGTTAGTGTTCAGCACCAAGTGAACAATTGGACCATATCTTACCAGATCAGGTGGAAGACCCTTCAAGAAACGAAGTCCTTCCTTCCAAGCACCCAAGTCCTCAATCTGGATCCTTAGATATTCCTCTCCTCTTCCAAATCGCCGAGCAAGCCATCCAGCCTTCTCGTAAAGGCCAGCTTGTCGTAAGACCTTGATTGCTGTCTCCAAATCGAACGGTAGCTCCTTTTCAGCCTCCACACCGCTGGCGGATGTGGCTGGTCCAACAGATGTTTTCAAGAAAGCATCCAATCGCGTGAGATCAGATGTTTTAGTGTAGCAGTTGAGTAAAAGAGTGGTATGGTCTGAATTTGCGAGGTTGGCAGCGTGAAGTTCTTGAAGATAAGTGATGAGGTTGTTGATACGCTGAGCGTCGAGAAACTGGGACCATAGAAAAGCATAGTGAGACGTCATTTTTACTCCAAAATGCAAAGACCTATTAACTCACCTTTCTGATGACATACGAAGCTCCCACTTGTCCACCGAATGTCTTCACATACTCCCCGACTGCACCATCGAAATCGCCCTTCAGATAGAGGTGATCACCATACCTTCGATGGATGTCGATCAATGTATCTTTTCTCTTCTTTTCTTTTTCTGGATCTACACTCCCTCCAACGCTCTCTCCACTTCCACCAGAAGCAAGCGTTAGAGCCAGAGGATAGAGTGCTTTGGAGAACAAGTGATCAAGCTTCTGTTGGAGCGGGAGCGGTTCCAGCTTGATAACTTTACCATCATTTCCAATAATGAAGTAAGCACCCCAGTTCTCGAAACTGTCCTTCACTCCTTCTGGGAGCGAGAATAGCGCCGAAGTTGTATTCGAGCTCCAGGAGATGAATTTTCCTTCCAAGTCAAACATTGTAACACCCCCCGCTGACGACGGACCGCCCCTTCGAGAATTTGTAGTTGTTGATGGAGGTGGTGAAACAATGACAACGTCGCTTTTGCCGAAGAGTTTGACCATCGTTTTAGGTCCCTCGAGCGCGATAACGGCATCTCTTCCTCCAGAATTCAGGGACACCAGTCCTTCATCTTTACCTAAAAGAATACCGTTTGCAAGAGGATATGTTGTTCCACAGTAGAGACCACTTCCGATTTCTTCGACAATCCGCGGTTGATGCTTGCCGTTCACGGGGTAAATGAACGTTCTGGTAGGTGTTGTGATGAAGAGATCGCTAGTGCTTGTTTTGGCAGTCGAGTGAGAGAATGAAAGAAGGGTGATTGGTTCAGTTGGTGTCGAAGAATTTTCTTCGAGGACGACTTTGGGTTTTGGTAAGGAATGGATTGAGTTTGCGGTTGGAATGGCCGTAGCAGATGGACCTCCAGATGAAGAGGGTGAAGAGAGAGACTGAGACAGATGTCGATAAAGAAGAACCGTTCCATCTCCCAGTGCAACTGCGAGATGCGTGAGAGTGGGGGTAAGAGCAATGGTTGAAACCTGACGGGTACAAGGGGGGAGCATGAGATTCCAATGAGGACCCAATTACGTGACTTTCACTCACAGGATGTACCCTCGCACTTCCACCGGTTAGAACTTTGACACTTTTCAGTAAAGCGGGCCTACCGCTCTGTTTTGAGATATTCAGAAGATCCCAGATCTTCAGTATTGGATTACTCGAATTCCCTTCTTCCTGCAAGTTGCAAACCAATCAAAATAGTGCCAAAGTCAGTATCAGCGAAGAGTTTCGTGGGCCGTATAGAGAGAAAATGGGGTCTCTCACACCGAGGGTAATCAGAACTCCTCTCGACTCAATCATGTGACTACATCGCCCCCCAGTCTTCAGTCCTTCCTCTTCCAAGTTACCATATGCTATCCACTCATTCAGAACTCGAAAGTCAGAGTCTAATGACAGGCAAAGGGTATTAGTGATAGTTCCAAGACGCAATGAAACTTCAACGATCGGACGCACTGAGAAACTTGATTCGACCATAGTGATCTGCTACTAAAACACCTCCCGAGTTAGAAGTTTCGCCACTAGAGGAGGGCGTTATGCAAGCGATCTGGTTGGTGTCCTAAAATAATTGCAAGCATAGCAGACCGAGGTTAGTTGTATCATCCGTCAAGGGCTAGCTCAGCTTGAAAATGAACTTACTTTGAAAGCTACAGGATTGGATAAGAGATCTTGAGAGTCTTTAACCTACAACGAAGTATAAGAAGCAAGTCAGTGACCTGCAAGGAAACCAACAGAGCCGTGGTGAGCGATGAGAGTAAGCGCCATGCTTCAGCAGTGACACTTCGACGTCCTCTGAGAAAAGTCTTCTTTATAGCACATGAGGGAAAGCCTCATTCCACAAGTACTCCATCCTGTCATTAGCCGGGGTGGGTCCAGGAAATGCCCTCTCTGCCACCACGCTTCCAGTTTGCTTCCTATCTTTCCATCCTTGTTAAGCTGACCTCTTCTCATTCCAGATTCACTCAATTATCAACTTCATTGATAATGCAGCTCGATTTCTGATGCTGCGTGGCCTATTGACTCATCCCATGCTCAAACACACTGGCATCGCTCACAAGAACCCCACGCTGCTCGTTACTCACCAGAGTCGATTCAAAGAAGTTGAAAGATCTCCACTGTAGGAATGAAAGGAAGCTGAATAATCAGTTCTTTGTGTCCATCTGTCCTGAGAGATGGTTTACCAGAAAGAATGAACCAGTACTCACGCTCGGAGCGCCTGCTGGAAGCGCCATCCCCCCTTCTTCGTGGGCACTCTGATAAACACCAAACAAACTTTGGCTATGAACAGATTTCTATATTCGAAGATGAGAATAGTGCGAAACAGACTCGATGATGGGTGATGGGTCTTTTGGTTGCCGCTTCGAATTGAAACACGCAGGCAGCTGTGTGGCGCGAAAACTCAGCAACGGAAAGCCGGAATCCCATAGGTACCGCTTGGTTATGAAGATGAGCTGTAAGTTGGTAATTGTTCTTGCTAGGATATCTCTGCCAGTGAGTTGTTGATTTATTAGGTGGATGATATTAGGGAGATGACATTACGGATTTATAGTATGTATTTAAAGTAACAGAGATCATTTAGCGATACAGTATTTTCCCCAAAACAAAACAAATAATAGAGTTGAATAGAGTAAGAGGCGATGCAAGTGGTCGTTGATGAGATGTAGTCGTCGTAATGAGATGCAAAGATTTCTGTAGAACAGGTTAATCTCAGCTTAGCTTTTAGGTTTCAATGAATGGCTTGAAACTTACAATGTTGAAAGTAAAGCTCTTGTGGAGAATTAAAGCTCAAATGAGTCTGATGGCTTAGATCGGGACGAAGGGTGGTAGGAGACCTAGTGGCACGAATGTAAAGGTCAGGATCGACTCAAGAAAATCAAGCGCGATTAGAATGTTCTCTTACAGAACTATATCTCTCTGATATTGGTGATGATTGGGAGGTGGAAGAGGCAATCGAGTCGATCGAGGAACGCGGCTGAGAGGAAATCGACCAGTCCACCGTCTGGTTTTAAGGAAAACAAACTCGTTCAGCAAGCTCTCCTCCTTTACAAAGTGACAGACAGAAGACGAGCTAACCATATTCTCATTCGAGCCGCTTCTGTAGTTTGAGAAGTCTGTCAACTCGCATCCTTCCTTCGCCTGCTTGTTTGCCTGTGGGACGAGAGGGGTCGAGAAGAGCCTCATGAAGGAGTTGACCATGATGGAGAAGGAGATGTGATAGAGTGTTGATTCGAAAAGAGGATGATGTTGTTGGGTCCGAAAAGGCCAGACGAAGGTGCTGGGTTATAAAGGAAATTTTGCGTTGATGTCATCCTCGTCATATTCGGGCGCGGGGCTAATTTATCTTCGAGTTGTCTTTGTTTTTGTTTACAAGCTGACTGTTCCCTGGATGATACCCACAGGCAGAAGAGGGAGAGAAAAGTACGAAACAAGCGAGCAAGTAAAGTAAGTGGCTTCTTATGACCGCCGCTCTCCGTATACTTGCCTACTGCTGCCACTGAGAAGTCAGCCTCGGCAGCACTCCTTCCTCAGTAGACGAAGGAGTACAGAGACGAAGCAGATACGCTTTTGCCCTCGTTTTAATATCTCGAGGGTTCTTCTTTCCCTGATTGCCGATAGTAATGCTGGAAGGATAGCCTGAAGTATACAACATTTGATCACATTACTGCTAGTGCATCATTCATGAACCTCGTCTAAATTTGTCTGTTTCTTCCTGTATCTCCCTGTCCAGTAGCCTCTCCAGCGATGCCTGTCCAATCAACTCCAACTCCAGCCCAAACGCTCTCAATCCATCACCGTCCTCTCTCCCCTCAGCAGCGGAGCTACTGGTGGGAGGAATCACCAGCCTTCCTCGCGTCGGATTCGAAGCTTGAACACCTTTGCCCCCCTTTTCTTCCTTGTTAGCATCCATCACACCTTCTGGTGTCCGCTCGTGTGTCCCGCCTTCCTCAGACCGCATTATCTCAACCTTTAACCTCCTACCTTCAACAAACCAACCTTGCACATCAAAAGAAGCATTCCTCGCTTCTTTCTCCTCTGCATAGCTGATTTTAACTGTTGCATGACTGACTTCAATCTCTTCGCCAGTAGTAGAGCTTGTCGTTGTGGGGTGGGAGGATGGAGTGTATGTGAACGATGTGATCTGACCGTAGGTCGCGAAATGGTTCTGAAGCACTGCTTGAGATAGTGAAGCATGAATATTCGAAATCACAATCGTTTTGCTTGGCTCAAATTGATGTTGCTGATGTTGTATAGGTGCAGCTGAGGGTGAGGTTGACCCAGTTCGATTCATCTCCTGATTGTTATGGACCATCTTCTTCCTGACACTAAATCCAGTTTTAAGTTTATCGATCAGGTTGTTGAAAAACCTGGATTCAGCGCCAACGATGAGGCCCGCGACTGAGTCCTCGATGGGATCGTATTCACGTATGGCAGGCGATGTCATTGTAGATAACGGTTGATTAGTTTGATTTATTCCTGGTGGTACGTTTGAAGATGGTGACGAAGAGAAGGCTGTAGAAGGCAAGGAAAGGTCGACGATGTTGCCTCTCTGTGAGAACCGGATCAAACAATTGTCAACATATGTCGAAAGAATAGGTCAATGGCGCGAAGCACCTGGAGTCTAAGAGCCTCACATACATTAACTTCAGTGCTCCTCTCACTGGAATCATCTAATCTCCTGACCTTCAACCCAATCCCTATTTCTTCGAGGTCGGCCCATGTCGTGTTTCCATCCTCAAACCAAATAGCCCTGTCTACAGAATCATTGTTTTGATATGCAACAAATGCAAAAGCGAATTGCTGCTTTCTGACTTGTCCTTTCGCAGGAGAGTAGGGTACAAGGATGGGTGGGAGGAATCGGAAGTGCAAGATCTTGCCATGCTGGCTGAATTGACGACGGATCAAAGTGGGCTCTATGCCAGGAGGTATGTTGAGGATGATGATTGAGTGTTGAGTTAAATGATCATTATTGCCGCTGCTGAATCGTTTCTGGTTGTAGTGAGAAGAAGAGGAAGGAGGAGGTTTGGGAATGAACAAGGCGGGCGAGGTTGAGAAAGATTGTCGTCGAAGAGGGGAATCTAAACAGATGCAAGTATCAGAGCGAAGAAGAGGGTTAAGTAGGGAGGAGAAGAGGAACCAACTGTGCGAGGTAACTAGATGCCTTGTAGAATAGTTCAGCCGGGATGGAGCAGGAACACTGCTACAAGCTCTGCTAGTATTGAGTCTCATACGAGCAGAGAGAGTAGCAGTACCAACTAAATGACAGACAGAAGAGAATAGTGTCAGACTTACTTGCGAACTGGGAAGGAGTATGGAAGAATGTACACTGACCGCTACAGTTGCATGAGGAGCATAGTCTTCGTATTGAGTGACCTTGTAAGGTCATTCATTCATTCACTGACTATCCCGAGTTCCAAAGAAGACGAAGGAGTTGGTTTTTAGCGAGTTCTGGTTAAGTCGAAGCTTCCAGTAGGGCGATAAACGAAACGGCAGTTGCAAAAGGATAAACTGGATAATTTTCTCACTTTAACGAATAAAGTGACAAGATTTCTGTCTTTCTGTTGATGCTTTTCTGTTCGATATGATCTGACTATACCGTCCGTCATCCGGGATCTCATTCTCCTCCTCAGCCCTTCCTTCAAAGGATGACCTCAACCACATCTTTCTCCAATCTCACTATGTTCGCCGCTAGATCTGTTGCTTCTGCTGCCGCCCGTAGAGCTATCACTGCTCAAATCTCCAGAGTTGGAGTCTCCTCCGTGAGAATGGCTTCCACTGCTCACGCTGAACACAAGAGCAGCGACTTGCTCTGGCAGGTGAGTTGAGCACGTTTTTGGGGCTGTATACTCCCCTTCTTTGATTTCTAACAATTTCCCTCTTCTTATTGTGATCAGGTTGGATCCCTTGCCTTCTTCGTCCCTGCTGTAAGACCTTTCAAGGCTGTTTTTTCCATTCACCTGAATTTTCATACTGACAGGATCTTCTCTGATCTTCCTGCTGTGTGCAGATCGGCTGGTGCTACACCAACACTGTCGACCCATCAAAGGCCCACCACGGACACGGAGATTCTCACGCTGAGCACAAGGTGCGTTTTAACTGGTATCCGCATCCGTTCGCGAGAGTTGATTCGCTCAACTGATGCTGATGTTTCTCCTTTTTTCCGGTGTGCCGTCCGAAGTAGGAACAAAAATCAACCCCACCCCCTGCCGAGAAGAAAGAGCCTGTAGAGGAGAAGAAGGAAGAGGAGAAGCCTGTAGAAAAGAAGGAGGAGCCACCTGTACAGGAAGAGAAGAAGGAAGAACCACCAAAAGAAGAAGAGTCAAAAACTGCTACAACTGAGGAAGCCCCTCTTGAAGAACCATCTCACGATGAATTGTTGAAATCTGTTGAGAAAGCTTTGGTAAGTCTTGCTATTATTGTTTCGTTTGACTATAAACGGCGTATGGCTGCGGACTTACGCTACATCGGTTGTCGTTTCAGAAAGCTGATGCTCCCCAAGCTGCCGCTGTTGAGGAAGCTGCCACTTCTTCATCTGCATAATCAACAAACCAAAAAATCGATCATCCATCGGACCACGGTTTCTCTAGGTCGGACAAGTAATCAGTTAGTTAGTGGTTGTAGAAATCTATCTTCCAAAAACAGAACGTCAAATGCACGTTCCTTCAAAAGATATGCGGTTAGCAAGGCTTAGAGAAGAAATGTTTTGAGGGTTATACAGAAGAGGCCAGCATGAAGCGCAACTAGTAAAACTGCTGTGGGATTCCTTTCCTCTCGTGTAGGTCCGCTTCTGGTTTCTGCGACTGGCCAGAAAAAGGAGGTGTCTCGACTATCGTGTTTTCTTCACAAGCTGACCGGCAACAAGAAATGAAGTTCGTACAGAACATATTTCATCGTCGAAAACATTGTTGTGGCAGTCATCAGTCATTCTCACCTTCACCTCATACAAGTCTATCTTTACTTAAGCTTCACAAGACAAGAAAGATAGTGCTAATGGTTGATGGGAGCCTCATCAGTGCGAAGCGAAATCAGATCAAGCCAGCCTCTTTGAGCTTCTCAACGAGCTGATCGACGTTCTCAACCTACAGTACGCACACAAAAGAGTAGTAAGCTTGGGTTAGCCAAAAAAAAAAAATAGCTATGCGGCATAAGGCGACATTTCCAAGGATAGCAGACTGACCTTTCCACCGCCCTTTCTTTCCTCGGGTTCCTTCAGGCTGATGGTCCTCAACCTCGGCTCCAAGCTGATTTCTGGAAAGTCCTTTTCGTATGAGAAGGTTGAGAGGGGCTTCTTCTTGGCTTTCATGATGTTGGGCTGTTAACGTGGGGCCGAGAGGGTACGCGAAATCATATCAAGAGTCAGTGAGGTTAATGAAAAGAAAAAAAGAAAAAAAGTCCTCAGCCGAGATTGGTAGTATAAGACTTACAAGAGTAGCATATCTAGGCTCATTAAGTCTGCAGAAAAAAGAGAAGAATGAAAGTGTCAACGTTTCATATTCCTTTAAGCGCCCGCCCACCGGCTGAAAAGCCAAACTATCTCTTTACCTCAAATCGGCGCTGACCACACCAGGGAGCTTCATGAACACCTTCTCCAATCCACCGTCAACCTCTCTCTCAACCTCAACCCCGGTGCCTTCGCCATTTAGCTTGACGCTACTGGCGAAGGTCGCCTGACCCCACTGTCCAAGTAAGCCAGAGAGGATCTGTGGTGTCTGGGAGGAATCGCTGTCGATCGACTGCTTTCCCATAAGAACAAGCTTGACATCCGCAAGCTCCTTTGCTAGGTCAGCGTGTGGGGGCTTCGAGTTGGACGTCGTCGGTGGAGAGGTCAGCAGCTGGGAGAAAGTGCGCGCGACGGTGAGGGGTTCGGGAGAAGTTGGGATGGAAGTTGGGGTTGTGATGTGTACTGCTGAGTCGGCTCCCATGGCTAAGGCCGTTCGTAGGGTGTCTGCTGATCTGATTCAGCGTGAACACGATTTAAAAAGTGGTGGAGAGTGCGCCGAGCAAATATTTGAGTCGTCAGCTTTAGAAATCACAATATCGTAGAGACGTATAGGGATGATAACATACTTGGCTGGTCCAATAGTAGCGACAATAATCTTCTGAATGTGTGATTTATTGGCATCTCGAAGTCTGATTGCTTCTTCCACAGCTGCAAACGTGCCAGTCGGCCGACGATATCGAGTCAGTCATGGGAACAAGCTAGAGCAGATTGACGAAGAGGGCCATGAATGTGTACATACCAATCTCATCAAAAGGGTTCTGTGAAAAGGAACGACGAAAGGGTTTTTTTGCTCAGATTCGCGGGCAGTGGAAATGACGGAGAGAGTAAATGATGAGGAGGCTGCCCTTACCATGGAGTGTTTGGGGCTTAAGTCGACCTCTTTCCCACCTGGAGCAACCCGAACTTTCCTGAAAGACGTACACAGGTGTCATCAGCAACTCATTCTTATCCAGACCGGAAAGACGGATCCCGGAAGGAGCAGCTCAACGATGGATGATTGGGACTCACACAGTATAGTCGAGTGACCTCTTGACTGTGACAAGAATGTTGAAGTTTCTTGGGAGAGTGACACGCATCGTTAAGAGGAGGTGAAGGGGGGAAAAACCGGAAATCTGGGTGCAAGCCAAGCTGAGCGTCCGTCTTTCACGAGCCTTTTTGCTGCAGAGGGGTGAGTGGCGGCTAACGATGACCAGTGTGAGAAAGAGGAAGGTGTTTGCTGCAGCTCAGGACGACGCCGATGAGGATGATGGGTATACTCCTGGGCAGATGTTAGATGAGCAAGGTGAGTAGTGTAGCAGCCATCTGAGCGAGGGCTACAACTCGAAGCGACGCTGATGCTGTCTTGCTATCTTGTTATCTGACATTCAGAGCAGGATGATCTGGTCAATCAGTTGAAGGATGAGAACCTCAAGTTAGATCAACAAATTAAATCCATCCTCGTCTTGATCCCTTCCGTCATCCTGGTGCTGTGAGGATATATTGAACCCTTCATATCCCCTTTACTACGAAAATGAGCGTCCTCCTGACTTCTTTGGTTTTTATAGGAATGTCTATCATCTGTTCACTTTGTTGATCTCATCCAACCCACCTGCCAACCCATTCGTCTCATCATCTTCCTTGTCGTCGACGGCGTCCTTTGCGCTGCTCCCTTTTCTGGCTACGACATCAAACATTATCTACCTGACATCCACACTCATCCCTGAAATAACTTTCTCCATCCTCTCTTCCCTCGCTCTGCCGCTTTATTCTCCTCTCCTCTTCATCGTCCCGCAGCTCCTGCTCTCAATTTACACCATCAACACTAGCGCTTCCGACTACTTTTTGCCTGAGCTGGCTTGGGGTGCACTGTGTTCTTTGAACTTAGCTGTCGGTTGGATCATGACAAGCTGGATAGCGGATCTGGGTAATGACATCGGGCAGCTCGAAGGATTGAAGTATGGCTACAAAGGCGCTTAACGAAATGATAATGTATAGCCATTTACGATCTTACCTCCTTGAATGTGTAAGGTAATGACTAATACTTCTGGTAAAAGGGGAAAATGTACTTGGAACTCGTTGCATTCCTTCATTCGTATCTTTTGCAGTCCTGCGCAATGACCTCGACCAAGATTGACCAAGACAACCCACCTTACGAGTTACTTAAAAGGAACTCTGTAGATATTACTCAAGAGTAGTTAAGCGCAGAAAAAGTTTTAAAAAATTATAAGATTACTGCTAAGGCGACGACTTTCGTTTGAGCCTCGATCTTGCCTCTGCGTCAATCATCACCTCTTTTTCTGTTCTTCGTTTCATTTCGGTAGCATATCATGCTGGACAGGATATCAGTCCCGACCATACTCCTCATCACAGCCTCAGCTTTGCTCTCCTTAGCACCACGATCCGCCAGAGCGTCACCCACGACGAGTACGACGACGACGACGAAGCTTTCGAAACGAGCAGACTTCAATGCGAACTATATTAACCCAAACGACTACGGAGGCTGGATGCTGACTGTGAGTGGAGTGTTTCTCTTGAGGGCCAGTTTGTCCTTTGCGAGGAGGGAGCTCGACAACTGGGAGACCCTCAACTGCATGAAACTGCAAGAGGCCGCTCCGTTTGTTCTCGTCTCGAGGATTATCATCCTCCAGCAGAAGAGACAAAAGATAGGCTGTTTCTTCTCTCGAGTAGTGGCATTGGAGGATGAAGCACCGTCTACCATCCCTCGACTCAAAAGAGAGCTCCTGTTGGATATTCTGGTCGCTTTGGACGACGTCGCTTCCCGAGAGACGATAATTCGGGTCGTCGCAGCTGCGGGGTGCTTCACAGCGATGCCTTGCCTCTCGCTGACAGACAGTTCATCCCGACCTCCTACATGATAATATCTCATATCATGCAATTGTTCCGCCCGCCAAACCACTGCATGACATGTCGTCTCTGTCGCGACTCCGTCACTCACGTTGTTCTCGCTCTTTTCACCATCAAACAGAACGTCACCGGAACCTACCCAGCCGGCCTTGGAGAGCCTTTGAACGTCATTATATCTGCCCAGTCCACCCCTGCCGTCCTACTCGATTCCCAAGACAACGGCGGCTTCCAGAACTGGGCGCTCAGCCTCAACTTTTCTGGCGAGTGCCTGGGTCAGCACAGTGGTGGTCCTCAGGCTGCAAACTTAGGTGACGGCAGAGGTATACGTGAGTGGTTTTCCATTTTTTGATCAGTTGCGCTCGTGTCGGAGGGCTTGTTGAAGGGAGGGAAATGGTGCCCTTTCAATCTTGGCACCAGAAATGACGAACCCGCAGTATTGACACTTTTTTTCGTGCTGTCATCCTTGTTGGCTTACAGAAAACCAAACAGCTGAATTGAGAGAAAACTTTGGGGATGTGAGTTTCAAGACAGTTTTCCTAACTTCACGAACACATTTTGGCCCCAATGTTGACGCTCTGTTTTCACTTTTCTCTAGATCTACTTTGGGACGTGCACAGAAACGTTCAACGGTGGTAACCATTTCCGATATGTAAGTACATACAGCCTTCCGTCTCATTGCTTTTGCAGCATGAGAAGACCTACATCGCTGACACCTCCTGTTCTCACCTGGGGGCTTCTTCTTCTTTGACCTTTAATGCCACCCTGAAGTTCCCCCAAAAACCAACCAATGGAGCCCTGTTTACAGGAGCCATGTTCCTAGCCGCATCTATAGAGAAGAACCTTGCTGCGAGCCATGATATCGTCGTCAACGGCTACGACCTGGGAAGGTAAGGCCCCCTTTCCCGCTCTCCCACCGAGACAGTTAGAAGTAGAAAAGAACGTATTTAAAACATCTCATCACTTTCTCCGCCTTATTTCTCAGGGATGTCGTCGTCTCCCGCTCGGTCTATGGAAATTCGTCCATCACGCTTCCAACACTCTCGATAACGAACCAGACCACATACAGTGGCTCAAGCAGCTACGCCAACTATACTTACCATAACAGCGTTCAATACGTCAGTGGGCTACTTCAGAACTCATCTGGTGAGCAGTTAATCTTTCTTCATCTTGCTTTGTCGATGTTGCAACTTACTTTTGGCTCTTTTCTGGTCTCTTCTTTCTTTCTTTTAGACGGCATTAACCATTACCTCACTGTAGAATCTAACGGTCGACCAGCAATAGATGGATTGGTAGCCGTCATAACTGTCACCATCACCTCCCAACCGCAATCCAGCACATCTGGCGCGCTGCCTGCATTGTCGAGATCTGAAGGTCTCGTTGGTTTAAGCTTGTTGACCATTATGGTTTCTGCAGTAGGGTTGATTGCAATGTAAAAAGTCCCCATCTTAGATCCTTCTGCTTTACATTAGACCTTTGCCCAGTGACTTCTCGTCCTTTGATCATACACCTCTAGAACATGCTTTCTTCTTTCTCTTCCTCCCATTTCTCTCTGTTATACCTTCGCCTTCAATCTCGTGTATCTCAAGTACATAGTGTTTCAGTAATACCCCAAAACTTGTACTTGTAGTTACGTCCCGGACTCCCCTCTTTGAACAATTCACCTCTTTGCTCCTTCATTCCTCTTTTTTTTGCACTTGTCCTTTTATCGACATCACCAACACTCATTTGTAGTCCTTTTCACATCGTCGAGCTTTTTACCAAAATTGTTTTTTTTCATGTTACCGCCATAGATGGGTTTTGCTTGGTTCGTTTCTCGTGCAAGAGCAGCTTGCAGATTTCAGAGGTTAAAGGAAATATGTATATTACACATCATTAATTAAGAACGAAAGAAAGGTCAAACGATGGGGGAAATGCTGTTCCAAGAAACTACCACTGCCACCAGGATTTCTTCTTTTCTTTTAGCTCCTCATTCGTCTTCATCGTAGTAGCAACAGGTTGCTGTTTGGGTTGTTGTTTGAGACGTTCTAATGCTTCTCTTCTCTCGGCAGCTACTTTCCTGGCAACTTCTTCGAGCGAGAGTGATGGTTGGGTTTTGTTTATTGGTGTGGAAGATGGCAGAGGGTGAGAGGGAGATGTTTCGGAAGGGGAAGAAGAAGGGTTCGAAGATGTGCTAGTACTTGAAGCTGCGGCATCATTTCAGTTGAAAGCTTGGTCAAGGAAAGCCTTGATCTCAGCCTATTAAAAAATGATTGGAACGTCAGCTGACGTCTTTTGAGGATTTCATACAGGCTACAACTCACCAAGTGAATAGCCTTCTTTCCGGTAGCTGGGGAAGCAGATGGATTTCGGCCAGCATATATTGGAGTCTTGTCAGCATGGTGCTTGGTCTCCTTGAACGCAGTGAAAAGACGTGGCTGAACGTAAGACCAGGCTCCAGCGTTGAGAGGCTCCTCCTGTTTGGATCCACAACATACTAACGTCAGTCATTAATCGATGAGAAGGAAAAGGCGACATCACGGACCTGACACCAAACAATTTCTTTGGCGTTAGCGAATTGGTCGATATATGGAGTGAGGAGATCGTATGGGAATGGCGAGATCTGTTCAACTCTAGCGATAACGACATCCTTAATTCCACGGTCTTCCCTCTCCTTCAACAAAGTCTGGTAGACTTGTCCAGAGCAAAGAATGACTCTCTTGACCTCTTCATCTGGAACCATGTCTGTAGACATTTCCGGAAGGAAACGTTGGAATGAAGATTCGCCAGTGAAGTCCTCAATGTTGGAACGGGCGTTAGGGTGACGGAGCAAGTTCTTGGAGAAGAAAAGGACGAGTGGTTTTCGGAATTCTCGGTGGACCTGTCTTCGGAGGACATGGAAGTAGTTTGCAGGGGTACTATGAGAAACAGAGTGGAAGAGAAATTATCATCAATGACCGGTTCCTTCAAACAGAAAGAAAAGAGCACTTACGTCGGGTAAACGACTTGCATGTTGCAATCTTGGTGCATTCTGTTGAGCATCTGCTCGGTTGGGTAGACGTTGGGGTGGTCGTCACAGAGCTGCAAGAATCTTTCGATTCTACCGGAGGAATGCTCTGGTCCTTGTCCATCGTAACCGTGGGGAAGGGAAAGAACCATACCGGTTCGTTGCAACCATTTGCGTTCACCCGAAGCGATGAACTGATCGATGATGACTTGACATCCGTTCGCGAAATCACCGAATTGAGCTGTGAAGAAGGATACAAAATTAGCAATAGCCAGTCGAAAGCCTGCATCCAATATTTGGACATACCTTCCCACATTGTCAAGGAGTCTGGAGAGACAAGAGAGTAACCTAACTCGAAACCAAGGACGCCGAACTCGGAAAGATGTGAGTTGGAAACGACGAATTTAGCCTGATCGCCTCCGAGGTGGTTCAAAGGAATGTACTGGTTCTCATTCTCTTGATCATGGATGACGGCATGACGTTGTGAGAAAGTACCCCGCTCAACATCCTGTCCAGAAACTCTAACGTGGATCTTCTCGAGGGCAAGTGAGCCGAAAGCAAGAGCCTCAGCAGTGGACCAATCAATTCCCTTTCCTTCCTCGACAGTCTTTCCTCGAGTCTTGAGGATACGAGCCAAGTTCTTGTGTGGAGTAAATTTACCTGGGAAAGTTGAGACAACTTCACCAATGCGCTTCAATGTGGCCTCTTCGACTGCTGTAGGGAGGTGTGGGAGAATGTTTTCAGAAAGCTCCTTTGGAGTTGGGAAGCCGTCCCATGAGGATGAAAGCCATTCCTTTGGCTGAGGGGTATAGTCCTTCGAGGCTTCGAAAGCAGACTCCATCATGCCCAAGACCCACTTTTTGTGTTCAGCGATGTCATCCGCACTGAAAGCTTTCTCCTTCATCAATTTGTCGGTGTACTGAGTCAGAGCACTTGGGTGCTTCTCAATGGCCTTGTACATCCTTGGTTGAGTGAAGGATGGCTGATCGGTCTCGTTGTGTCCATATTTACGGTAGCAGACGATATCAATGATAACATCTGTCTTGAACTTGGCTCTCCAGTCGGCAGCAAGTTGACAGACGTAATTGACTGCTTCAACATCGTCACCATTCACGTGGAAGATAGGAGCATCAACGGACTTGGCGATATCGGATGGGTAAGGAGTAGAGCGAGAGAATCTTGGATCGGTGGTGAACTGTAGTGAAAAGTCAGTGTCGGAGCGTTAATGCCAACGGTAATCGACGAGAACTTACACCAATCTGGTTGTTGACGATAATGTGGATGGTTCCGCCAGTTCCGTAGTTTGGAAGAGAGTGCATGCCCATAGTTTCGTAAACGACACCCTGACCAGCGAATGCGGCATCACCGTGCAGGAGTAGGCCCATAGCGGTTGTGTGGTCGGTGTCGCCTTCAAAGTGTTGGATAGCCTTGGTCTTTCCGAGAACGACTGGGTCTTCAGCCTCCAGGTGGGAAGGGTTGGCGACCAGGGACAGAGAGACCTTCTTGCCGGAAGGAGTTGGTCTGACGTAGTTGGCACCTAAGTGGTACTTGACATCACCACCATTGCTGTCGTCTTCAGCAAGAGTTCCTTTGCTGTAGATGAGAAAAGAAGAACTCAGTTTCTGGGCAGCGAAATGAAATAAATCGGCAGAAAACGTACAATTCGTTCAAAATGGCTTCAATTGGCTTTCTGATGACGTTGGCCAGAACATTCAGTCTACCTCTATGTGGCATACCCATAACAACGGCCTTGACGCCCTCGTCAACAGATCTGTCGATGAGAGCCTTCATGCCAGGAATCAAAGTTTCACAACCCTCCAAACCGAATCGCTTCTCGTTGGGGAATTTGGACGCGATGAAGGACTCAAATCCATCCGACCAGATTAATCTGTCGAGGATCATACGCTTTTCTTCAAGATTGTAGGAGTAGGGGTTGGGGGTCTCGAGACGTTCACGAATCCAGTCGCACTGCAACTTGTCGGAGATGTGGACGTATTGAGCACCAATGGGGCCACCTATATTGTCACACATGTCAGTGTAAAGGACATAGAAGCTGCTGGATGAAATTAAGATGCTTACAATAAATCTTTTTCAGTGAGTCGATGATCTCACCAAGGGTCATATTGCTTCTGCCATCGACAGCGAATCTGGGAAGAATTCCTGGGCCCAGAGTAATTTCTTTTGACAAGTCTTTCTCAGACCAACCATAGTGAGAAAGTTCGAGTTCGACTGGTTTCGACGAGGAGAGATCGGCATCCTGGATTCCAAGTGGATCGAGGTTGGCGACGTGGTGTCCACGAACTTGGTATGCTCTAACAAGAAGTTGAACCTGAACGAGAAGTAAGATAGGGCGTTTTCAATAAGGCATTCAACAAGGACAAAGTACTATGCCGACTATGTGGGCGCGGTGGGTAAGAAGAAAAAAATTGTCTGCTCACCTTTAGGTGATCGCCCAAGTTATCTGACTTTCCAAGATCTGGAGTAGCTACACCTTCAATAGCAGCTCCAGATGCTGGTGCAGGAGTGAAAGCTTGAGAAGAAGGAAGGCCGTTGTCAAGACCAGCGAAGTAAGTACGCCAGGAGACGTGGACTGATGATGGATCCTACGAGTTTGGTCAAGAAAAAAGGTCAGACCGTCGAAATTAAAAACGTGACACATCAGTCAAGAGACTTACCTCGAGGTAGGCTTTGTACATTCTGTGGGAAAGAACAACACAACACAATGATTTTTCAGTCACAAACATCTCTTTTCTCATTGGAGCTTGACCTCTGCCAACGAAAGCACAGCAAAAGGCAAACCCGAACACGAAGACTCACTCGGAAACATAGTAGGAGTTGTTGCTGGTTGCAAAGTTGTCATTGGGGCTTGGGGCAGGAGCAGTAGCGTAGCCAGCTCTCTTGACGAGAGGAGTTACTGACCCAGGGAGATGGGATCGTCGAGCGAGGTTATTCCTCAGCGACCTGGGAATGGATCGTATCATCTTGAGCTGATGAACAGAGTTGAAGTCAGTGGTTGAACTGCTGGCTGTTGCCAAATGATGCACCTACAAAAGTTGACGTTGGCGTGTCGTTTAGGGAAAGACGCAAACCTAAGAGCCGGTCACTCGCCTTTGTAGGCGCTAGTCGGCCCTTCCGCCTCGCATCGTCCAAAACGCTCACTACTACCAAAACAAATATGGACAAGTGGGTTGCATACAATATATTGTGGTATCCCAAACAGTCTCATCGAGCATTCCTCACCAGTATCCTGACTCCGCTCAGGAAATGGCCAACCATCAGCGCAAAGCAGTTGTCCTCCCCACGGCGTTCAGCAGCCCCTTCTTCCATCAAAGCTTTGGTATCAAGAATTTCAAGTTCAAGTTCGTGTGATTTGAATTGGGAGTTCTGGTAAAGGAAGAAGAAGGAACCACGTCTGAACAGCAGTTACATGACAACGGATGGTCTCAGTTGAACTCACGTTGGGCTTGGTAACCTGCGTCAAGTCGACTTGCATAATCTGATGCTTGTAGCTGAGTCGATCCTTGAGTCTGACATCTCCTATCGGTTGAGTTGGGGGGACGACGGCGACTGTGCAGTAAATTGAACATTGGACACGCACCAAGTAAACAAACAATGTCAACGGCGAGAAAACCCCATTATAATCAAAGGTATTACCCACTTGGCATTTCAACACTGCAACTCAGTCTCCAATCGAATGCACCTTGAGGGTTGAAGACGTTCAAATCCCCCAACCTGATCTTCTCACAAACACCACCTTCAACAATTTCGCCAGTTCTGGAATGAGTGCGCACTCGAACTCTGCGGTTCGCTTCTTGAGGCAATGGGTAGAAAGTATCTGCTTCATAAAGATGTGAATATGTAATGTTGGAATTAGGTTGCTGAGTCAAAGAATTGAGAAGCTGGTTGTAGTGTCGGTGGTCTGGGAGAGGTATCGAGGATTGGAAGATGTAGGACAGAGGTTGGCCACCGTTTTGAGATCCGCTTTCTTGGAGGACTATCAGAGATGGACACAAATACCGGTTAAGAAGGGTTGGTTGCAGCACATTCAGGCAGAATAAGGGAAGACGAACTAGTTTCTGTCTGGACAGGTAACGTTATTCGTCTTCGCGTCCCTTGGTCAACGATGGTACCTATCTTTGCTTCAATCTAAAATATTCCAAACACAACCAAATGAAAGCTGTCAGGACGTCACACCCAGCCATCCAATTCACTCGAAAAAAAAAACCTGCCTCGACATATTCTCTGCCGTCACACATAGCATAAATCCACTCCCCGACAACTCTAGTGATTTCGTCAGCAGCTGGAATACCAAAGAAACTGTCTGCTAAACCTCCTGGAGCATCATTCAGAGAGTCACTGGGCATCTCAGGAGCTGCTAAGGGCTGATATTGAGCGTTCATGTGTTCTTCCTCTGTCCTTCTTCTTTTCGTTGGATTCCTAAAAACCAGACGGAGAAGATCTTCATTAACTGATGTTTCTTTTTATTATCAAAAGACCGTGGATCGTACTCGTCTTCATGAGAGGATGGAGTTGAACGGTGGTCCTCATAGTCGAGAACCTGCCGTTTCCTGCACAGTTCGGGACAAAGAAGACGAATCAGAGGTTGAGATGAGCTGTCCGTGTAGGAGGAGGAAAATCTTACGTAGGTGCTGATGACATTCTGCGACTAATGAGGTTCGAAGCAGGCCTGCGGCGTGCTACGTGCTTGCTTTCCCTTGCATCTTGTTTAAATTTAGTAAAATTGCTGACGGGCTTTTCCAAGTAGCAGAGTGAAGATATTCTAGAAATGAAAATGCTAAAGTGTCATACAAAGATGAAATACCTTTCTCTGGAAATTTATCAAGCGAAGCGGCGGATGAGATGTGAAGACTAAGCTCCTTCGTAACGACGGAAAGCTGTGAGAAGAAGGAATTGTCAGGGTTCAATTTAGTGTGTAGAGTACGAGCAAATGACTAACTGTAACCCAAGAAGGCCAAGTCCTTTTGAGCACCACTTCCATCAGTGGCCGCGAGTTGATCTGGAACTCCGTCAAGATCTTCAGTTGGGAAATATGAAGTGTCAGTGATGGATCGAAGGTGCGGCACGAATGGTGCTTCAATGTTGCGGATGGTACTCCAGTCGACACCGTAGAAGAACTTTGGAAGGAGTAGTAACGCGTTAGAACTTTGAGTGTGCGAGAAGTCGCGAAGGACACTAACTGGGTGAGACTTGATCTGATCGACGTTAAGTCTAGTTTCAGGGTTGGTCAAGAGTCTGTTTAAAGGAGGAGAGTTAATAAGAAGATAAAATAACCAGTTGAGCGAAAGGATAGCCCACCTTCTGATCAAATCCTCAGCTTCTCGACTGAGATGGACATCGTCTGGAAAGTAGAGGTCTAGAACGCACACCACCAACATAATAAAATTATTAACTTAGAAGAAAGCTTATTGATAGGAAAAGAAATCTTGAACCCACGATTTTTCCAGTCAATGATCTTTCTGTAGGTGTCGTGAGCGTTCTCAGAACAGAACGGTGGGTATCCGACCAAGCATTCGAACATGATAGCACCAAGAGACCACCAATCACACTCGTTAGAGTATCCCTGTTGTAAGAAGATTTCAGGCGAGATCTGTAGCATACGCAACCGAAAACAAGCCGTTAGTCATGAGTGCGATAGCCGTGATGTCGACAGAGCTCAAGACTCACATAATCCGGAGTACCGACGGTTGAATAAGCCTGATAAACCCAGTACATATTGATAAGTATGCTGAAAATACAAACAAACGAAATGGACGTACGAGTTTCCTCCTGTTTGCTTTCCAGGTTGCAATGGTGTCTTTGCTGCTCATTGTCAAGTGAATGGCGTTGACCATCACAGAGTTACGGGCAGCATCTGGAGGGGGACTTGTAATATTTGTACTTGTGTTGTCTAGCAGTCGTTGATAGTAGGCTGAGTCGTGCTGTTTTTGGAAACCAGTGGAGAGACCAAAATCGGACAACTTGATGTGACCAGTGGAATCAATGAGAATGTTGTCTGGTTTGATATCACTAGAAAAGAAGGAGGGAAAAGTGAGAAATAAAGAGGCAGTGGCATCAACGCAATTGCTCACCGGTGAATGAATCCAAGTTTGTGAACTGCTTCGATAGCCAAGATACATTCTGCCATGTAAAACTTGCTGACATCCTCAGAGAAGGTGTCATATTTGATGAGCCTAATAGAGAGTGAAACAATAGTTTAGTCGCAGCCGGAGAGTAACGAGAAGGGAACCCCGTGAGATTTACATTGTCATCAGATCTCCTCCTGGCAAGAACTCCATCAGCAAGTAAAGGAAAGAAGTGTCCTGAAACGAGTAGTACAGTTGAACAACCCAAGGAGAGTTAGACTCGGCCAAGACATCGCGCTCTGCTCTGACGTGCGCCAGCTGAAGGTAGGGGGCCTAAAGTTAGAACTCGCGAACCAAAGTGAGGGGAGGAGACAGCTTCTTACTTGATCTTTCTTGAACATCTCCGACTTCATCAGTGTTTTCATTGCGTAGATTTTTCCGGTGTCAATCTTTTGCACGAGACGGACCTAAGAAGGGCAGGAGAGACCATCACTTTGTTCAGAAAGCTCAGCCAGCTACGAGAAGGAACAAGAGCTGCTCACCTCTCCAAAAGCGCCCTTTCCGATGACTTTGACTGTCCTGAAATCAGCCAAGCCAAGTTTGGTTCTTCTCAATCTGAGAAAGTTTGACTCCTTCCTACCCAGTTGAACAAGCTGCCTCTGCTTCAAATGGTCCGGTGTATGATTGTCCGACGCGAGAGCTCGCTCTAGAATCAATCTTCTCTCCCTCCGTTGAACAGCTCCATCAACTCCTTCTTTATACCAGTGTTCGATTCTCATTCTGACCCCTGCAGCCTTGACACGAGAAGATTCGTAGTCTTGGGGGTTTCGCTGGAAGTAGACATACTCTCCGTCCTGCCCTGCCTGAGATGCGACCTGCTGTTGCTGAGAAGAAGAGGCCATCTGTTGTCGTTGGTGAGGGGGGATATCTGAGAAAGATTACGATCCGAATTAGCTGAAGCCAGCTCGAAATCTCATGAAAGGGGTGGAAGGAGCGATCAAGGCGACCAGAGCGTTTCGTGACTTACAGGAGCCATTGTTCTGCTGCTGCTGCTGTTGCTGTTGCTGTTGCTGTTGATACTGTTGCCTCTGCTGATACTGTTGATTGTAGGCCATGGTATGTGAACTCAGGTGTTAGGAACCTGCCTTGGCTCTGAGTTTGATCTAGGTCAGGAGCAGGGTGAACTTGTGCTGGTGGCTTTTTTTCTCTGCGCTGAGCCACTTCGAACACAACGCGATTTTCCGTGTTCCACGAACTGTCCTTCGCTATGTTTAACTGCGATTATACCTGAGCTCAAACCTCTCAAATAGAGAACTATAGCTCAAGAAAGGCTCCCCAACGGAGTCAACCTGCCCAACAGACACGCGACATCACACGCGAAGACGGTCGCTTTGTTGCAATAGAAGATTACCCAAGGCACTCCAACTCAAATTAATAAATACAACTATCAGTAACCTCGTTTCGGTTTCTTGTCCATCGGTTGAGCATTGCTCGGTGCTCCTCTTCTCTTCTTGAACAAACTACCTCCTTCCTTCGCAACCACAGCTTCAATGACAGCAGGCTTCGTTTCATCCTCTTCCGACTCCGGCACCTTGACATCCTCCGTTTCAGCAGTGGTTTTGGTGGTTGTCAAAGGTTCTGAGGTTGGATCTGGCGACTTTGCGTTGGGTGATTTCAGTGATTCTTCTGCTATCGGTAGTGTTTGTGAAGCATCCCTCGAAGCACTCTTCTTCTCGCCCCACTTCAGCGATTTCCAAACCAGAGGAGCAGTCTCCTGCTTCGGCTCGAGATGTCCAATGCTCTTCTCCTGCACCTTGACTTTGATCTCTGGGAAGTCATCATCGCCTCCAAACAAGCTCCCTTTTGCAATTTTCCTTTCCTTCCTCGCGAACTTGAAATCTCGGATTTCGTCTTCTTGCTCCACTGGCCTTTTGGCGAAATCGGGTGCGGGCGGGGGTGGTACCACCACTTCCTGCCAATCACCTGCGGTTCCTTCCGTTTTGCGAAGTTCGGCTTGTGCTTTGATTTCTTCGTCTGGGTCAACAAACCCGAGATCCGCTGCTGTGGTGTATGAATCGAACTTCCCAGCAGGCTTTGCTGCGGCTGTTTTGGCTGTCGGCTGCTTTGAGGAGGACGCAATAGGTTCACCTGTGTCTCGAGCATGAGCTTCTGCAGCAGCCTGGAACATTGCAGAAGAATCATATCAGAGAAGTTTAGATTAGTGATGTGTGCTTGAGGAGAGGTGGACTCTTGGAAACAAGCGTTCCGACCCACCTGCTCAATTCTAGCCATTTCTCTCTTCTCTTCCTCCGCCTCCTTCTTCTTCGTCTCTCCATTTTTGTAAATATCCCTTAAAGCTCTCTCCTTGTTGCCAATATGACGCATGCCACCCTCATGCATTTGTCGAGACTGAACAGGAGGAAAGAACTGGTCAGACCTTCGACTTCAAACTAACTCAGAGATTCCAAAGCTCACTGGAGCATCATCCGCAATAAAAATATCGCAGTACTTGCAGTCTGCGAAGACAAAGAAAAGATATGATCAGCTATGACTTCAGGTTAAACAGCAGCTCAACAGCTCCTGGGCTAACAGTATTTCTTTCGAGAGACCCAGAATCTGAATTGTTTTCAAATGAGACCGTCATGATTAGATTGAGCCCCAGGGTATCAGACGGTTGATTTGGGACTTACTCTGACATAGTGAAGGGGTCGTTAACAGAAAGGCAGACGTTGAGCAGAGTGGCGGACGAAGGGAAGCAAACTCATGCGAGCAAGAGCATAAGTTTGAAGTGACTATTTTGGGTTTCTCAATCTATTTGTGATGTTGTGATCGGCCTCACCTAAAATTTGTAGTTTTCCTCTTGCTTTGTAAGAACGGGAGGTCTGAAGGCAACTTGGAGCGGCAACACAATAACAGTTGTGATTTTTGTCAAGGCAAGAGCTATTTCATTATTTTCCAGGTAGTTTATAGCTTCTAATCAGAGACATTGCTATAGTGATGACAAGGCCAGTCACTATCATTCCAAAGAAGACGGATTTGATGGACGTGAGGTAAGCGAAGATCGCATCCAATCGCTCAAGCTCAGGTAGCAGGGGGATGACAGAGAAAGGCTCCTTGATGATCTTTTGAATTAACTAGGGAAAATAAAGGTGGTGGTCAGGACTCCAGTGAACGTACAAAACGATGCCACCAAACGCACATCTTCGTTGTCAGTTCCGAACTTTGAGATCAAAGATTTGTTCAATATAACTTGTTGCAGACCACTTGACAGTGATACTCCAATGACTTGGCCCAATGCGCGAACCAAGTAACATGTAGCGACGGCAGTAGACATGTGTTCCTCAGAAACGGACGCGACGAGAGCAGCTGAGAAGTCGAAGAGAGCTTGTCGTTAGCCGGAGCTTTCAAACGGCGGAAGAATCTTTGAGCTTACTGAGTACTGTGGTAACTATGATTCCACCCCCAAAAGCAGCTACAGCAAGCTCGAGAGCAATTCGCACAACTGATGTTTCCATATTCCAAAACAACACACTTATCGAGCACAATACTGGTACTAGTGAACTCCAGACAGTGAGGGCTTTGTAGGTCCCAAAATGACGCATATGCCTGTAAACATGGCAAAGTTAGAACAGAGCTTAAGAACAAAATAATGCCAGCGGAAGAACGCTGCTTACCATCCAGAGTATACCGCTCCCATTGCAAGTGTTAGACTGGAGGGTAAAAGGACGAAGCCAGTATCCCTGCCACCATAGTTCTTCGCAACATGAACAAACAGAGGGCTGGTAGAGCAAATCAGAATGCCCGTGTTGTTCGACGGTTGAGGTAAGTATAAGAAGCGACTGGACTTACCACATGTAAAATCTAGCAAATACGTTCATTGTCAGCAGCGCCGTAGAACCCAGAACTAGAACCGGTGTCCGGGACGTTAGCAAAGTCATAGGAACAATTGGATTTTTGGTGATGGGGAGTCCCTCAATGATGAAGAAGAGAATCAAGCTAATCGCGAAGATTACCAGGAGAGAGATGACGAGAGGAGAATGGAAGGGGGCTGCTGTCATGGGAATGAGTGTGGAAGCGACCATCAAGGTTACAATCTTGAACAGAAAGAACGCGAAGAGCATAAGCTTACAAAACGAAACTGAGCCATGCATCAAACTTACTGCAATCAACAGCGCGAAAAAGCCTGCCCAGTCTACTCTTCCAAGCTTGACCCAAACTGACTCTCCATCAGCATTCTTTGAAGCACTCGGAACTTTTAGCACAATAAGAAAGACTGAAATGAATAGCGGTGGTATTTGAACCCAGAAAGCCCATCTGAAAGCGCAAGGTTGTCAATGACTTTGAGCATTGGCAACCGAGCAGAAGAACGAGAGCTTACCTCCAGCTAAGTGAGTCACTGATCCAGCCGCCTCCCACTGCACCAAGCGCTGATCCAGCTGCCCAGATTAGGTTCACATATCCTATTAAATACTCGCGTAGATTGTGAGCGCCAGAGATTGCGGCGGACATCAAACCCAAGCTCACCTTGGAAAACACCTCTATCTTTTAGTGAGACGGTGTCTGAGATGATGATAGCTGTACATGTCAGCATTCCCTGAGAATCAAAAGCGGTATTTTGAGCAAGTGGAGAAGGGCGACACGAAAGGACAGCTCAACAACGCACGCCGCCACCACAACCTGCCAGGACTCGACCCAAGATCATTCCTTCCATATTCGGAGTGGCAGCAGAAATCACTGTGCCCAAGCCAAAGAGGCCAACACCTCCGAGAATGGCAGCTCTTCTACCAACCACCTGCGACAGCGTGCCTGAGGGAACGAACGAGCAGGAAATGATGTGAGCACAAAGTTCAAGAAAGGTAATAATAATTCTTCCACTATGCACTGACCGTACAGAGGGGTCAGTCCAGCAACTCCTAGCAGATACCCACCGCCTGGTACGACAGATTCGAAGCGATATCGAAGGCGAAAGGTTAGCAGTCGTTGAGACGCGGCCTCTTGAGCTGGACTGACCTAGCCATGAGATAAGGTGGCCGGCTTGGAATGAAGAGGCTATTTCTAGTGTGAGGTTCGTGATGATGGTGGCTGACAGGGCTGCTGAAAACATACTGTGAGGGAGGAAGCGTCAGTCAGTAACTTTGATTGCTTCTCATTGTCCTGTAGCTCTCTACCCACGTCATCCATAGTCCAAAACAGAGTAAGGCAATCTGCCTGAACCGAGGCGTCTCGATAACCAGACCTTTAGGTGGTGCAGCTTCTACATCGTTGGTTGAGCGGTAACTGGGAGATGTCCGCTCCTCGCTGGAAGGCAAAAGGGGCGACGTAACAGAGCTGGACTGAGATGACATCGAGATGTTCAAAATAGGTAAGTAATAATGGTAGTGAGAAGTGCAATTTTGCCGATAACCTGGGCGGCGATGGATATTGTGCACGGAGAGTTAGGGACTCATCCGAAGATTGGCTTGCCGTGCAAGCCTGAGTTAAAAATTTCTAAAAATGAATTAAAAAAAAACAGATCGTATACAACGTAGCGTAGCACTTCCGGAACGCAAAATATGGAGCAGCTGATGCTCAAAAACCATGATACTGCGAAATGTAAACAGGAAACTTCTTGTAAAATTCCCCACAAGAACCACTTCCCTCCCGCTCCAAAAACTGAACTCAATATGACTAAAGCACTGGTACCGTGGCAACTGCTGCATTCCCTAGCTTCTCCTTCTCGTCGACTTCCCCAACAACTCTGGCGTTGTCATTTTCGTACACTGCAGCCTCAAAGGCCTTACGCTCAGGACTGGGACCGAAGCAAAATAATTTACCATCAGCGGCGACAAATACAACATTGAAAGGAAATAATACTAACGTGACAATCTTGATATCGTAGATGTGGATGCCAACGACGACGATGATGGACAAAGGAAGGAGGCCCAGAGAGGTTTGCCATGCCCACTGTGGATAAAACGAGCTATCAGAGAAAGTTCAGGGAAATTCACTGAATGAGTTTCAACTCACCTTGTAGTGTGGAGCTGTAACGTTCCCAAGTGATCATCAGTTATTAAAAACCTAGGAGCAAACACTGCACAGGAACAAAATTCTCACCTTGCACGGCAGGCCAGATCAGGACCTGACTCCAGGACTGGATAGCGTAGTTAAGGGATATGACCACACCATAGATAACAGACCGTTGTTCAGGATCGTGGGACAAGATCTCAGCGAGCCACGCGAAGGAGATGGGAGAAAAGCAAGACGGGAACTGCAAAAAGAGGTACGAGAAGAACTTCGCACCGACTGTAATTGCTGTGTAAGTAACCGATCACAACCTTCAAAGTAAATACTGGACCCACTGGGGACGTCCCAGATAGACATGATAATGCATGGAATCATACAGAGAGCGGATTGGATAGAAAGAACAATCCAACGCTGTTGGAGAACCGGATCGTGAGTCACATATTTAGACGAACGATGAGAGTGACGTTACGAACGTGACCAAAGTAGTCTGCAATGAATCCCCAGGTCCACAAAGAAACGATGGTTGTCGCGTTGGCGGCAAGGGGGATGAGATTGACCTGCTGGACAGTGAACATCGCAGTCCCGGTGGAAGTCTTGAGCGATTTCAACCACAGGTTGAAGTACGAGCTGCCTCCGATCCCGACGTTAAACGCGATCTTTAGAGGGAGAGTTTGTTAGAAAGAGAAGATACGTGCACCTTCTTGAACGGGTGCGCGAGGACTCACGTAGATGACAGCAAAAGCATAAACAAGAGGACTGAACAGCATCTTCTTGAACCCGGAAAGGCTAAGAGTCTTTGTGTTTCCTCGTTTCCATCTACTGTTCCTCTCCATTCCAAGCTTGGCATCAACGCTGTTGAACCATTTCGCCCATGGGTTGGGTCGATCTGGATAGTCTGGAATAGTGAACACTCCTACGACACTCCAGACGATGGTAATTATTGAGTTGATAACAAAAAGCCACCTCCATCCACTCAATCCTCCTTTGCCATTGAGATTGGTGTAGATTGCGGCTGAAAGAGAACCACTGAGCATGGAGCCTGCTGCCTGAGCGGACTGATAGATGCATATTCGGCTCGCCATCTCTAGAGGAGTATACCAAGCAGTCAAGATCATCTTTTGGAGTTAAGAGCATTTGTAGAGGTGCAAAAGAGGGGAGGTTAGACGTGATAAGATGCGAGGTACGTCGAGTAACAGAACAAACACAAACACAACACTTACTACGGCACCAGGGTACGCACTGCTCTCGAAAAAGCCTAAAAAGAATCTCAGAGCATAAACTTGATTACCATGGTGGACTGCCGCCATACAAGCAGTAGTGATACCCCAAAGCTGTGAGAAAGCATGTGAGCAGTGCGTCTCTGTTTACATATTGAGATGAAGGATTCTAGCAAGACACTTACGCATTCCAAAGCGGGAAGCCAAAGAGAAGGGCGAACTCTCGTAATCATATACTGACTGGGAATAAGCATGATAGCGTCTGGGTAAAAACGAAATCAGACACAGGTCCCGGGGCTCCCGACGCCTTTTGCCGCTACTCACATCCGATGTTGAAGAACGTTGTAAAGTAGTTCAGCTGATTACCGTAGAGTGATAAATCCTCTTTCATTCCAGAAACATAAGCATTCCTAGTAGTGAGGAACAGTGTAAGAGGGCACCAGAGGAGCATGTCGATGATCAGCCATCTTCGTCACACGCTGGTTGACGGTGCTAAGACTCACGAGACAGCGCTCTGGTCAAGAAACTTGATTACCTGTGAGATGGATATGAAGGTCATGAGGAAACTGGAGGGTTGAATTGAACAAGACGGTATTAGCCTGCCAGCCACTTTAATTGCCATAAAACCAGAACACGAACCAGTCAAGCTTCATGACCAGGCGCTTTTCCTCCTTGGTCCTCTTGAAAGTGCTTTCTCCATTTTCTTCTTTGTTAAAATCAGTAACCTCAGTCATACTGAAGTTTTCTGGGTGACGGTCGAGAGGGATCGAGGCAAAATTGTCGATCGCGCTAGAGCAGAGGCGTGTAGAGGCACCAAGGAAAACAGACGGCGAACAACGGTAATTCGGAGGTATTCCCACTGGCGGTGATACTGAACTGCTATTTTGAGACCATCTAAAACAGCCAACTTGTAAGTAATCAGAGCAGCCTCTAACGGCCAATCACATCGTCCGCCTTGCATTGACGGTATGTGGGGACTATGGGTTTCGCTGTTCGACACGATTGTTCAAAAGCTTTGACACTGTATACCTCTTTTTTTATCTGATGTTAAAATGAAGTGCTCAGTATCGAAGTACTCCGGAAGCTATGGAATCTTCAGTGACTGTTGACCACGCACTGTACTGCTGGGACGTCTTGTGCGCCATCTTGAACTCGCACAACCCCGAAGAGTTCGCCCTGAAGGATGTGAAAGTGGTTCCCAAATTTTCCAATGTAGATGAGAAGCAGTGAGTTTGCCAGCTGCTCAGCTGCAAGAAGTAACGTTAACACTGAACCTGATTCCTGTTTGTAGCGCCTTGTTCGTGAAATGGAAACTCTTCGAAAACGATGAAGTCACTTGGCAGCTGAGAGGGTGTATGGGAACGTTTTCCCCTGTTCCATTACAGAGTGGACTAGCAGAGTGGACTATCATCAGGTGGATCAATCTCCTTTAAACGACCACGAGCAAAAACAAGTAGAGCTGACTGAGCTTCGCCTTTATCAAAAGCGCAATGAAGGACAAACGTTTCCCGCCTAAAACGCGGGCAGAGTTTTCTCATCTGGAATGCTCGTAAGTGTCATCAGTCCCCGGCGTCAAGAGTTGTTTTGAAGGTTATCATCACCAACTTTACGCATATCAGAGTTTCACTCTTGACCCCCTTCGAAGAATGTGCCGACTACCTGGACTGGGAAATCGGCACGAACGGAATCCACATCACCCTCCCCGAGCGCTACTCTGAGCTCGAAGCTCTTTGGATCCCCAAGACGGGGGACCCGTCGTGGAAACGAGCGGCGACTTACCTGCCTGAGATCGCCGTGGAGCACGGGTGGACGAAGATCGAAGCTATCAATTCTGCGATATATAAAGCTGGTTGGAGAGGTGATGTTGATGAAGAGCTGAGGAAGGAATTGAAGTGTAAGCGGTACTGTAGTGAAAAGGTTACTGTTTCATACAAAGAGTACTGCGCTGCTCGCGGTATCGGTAAGTAGATGATGCATGGAATTTTATATAAATTGACATTTTTAGACACTATTACTGTTGCTTGACAAAGACAAGAACTTGGTTCAAAAGAACGACACTTTTCCATCTCCTCTTCCGACAGCAACGATTCTGCTCTGTCCGATGTCGAGAAGTCCGCCGTACTCAGTAGCAACCCAATCATATGGAGAAGGCTCTAACCCTAAAAGATTCTCGATGTTGACTGTTGCGAGTGAAAGAGCTGCAAGGGTGTCACCCTGAGTGTCGGCGTCCGTCATCGACTGGAGAAGAGAGGTGGAAAGCGGGTTAAAGGGTTCAGAGGCGAAATTGACGATAGAAGTCACACTTACATAGGCCAAGTAGAAGCGGAGGATGGAAGTTGAGGCGCGTGAGAAGGGCATACCCACACCGACAGTCTATCGAAAGAAGAAACAACATGAGATTGAGCTCCGGGCTGGAACCTCCAGGTGACTGGCTCGAAGACTTACCACGCCAGCTTTTCTCAAAGAAGAGATGAGGGTCTCGTTGGAAAGAGGTGCACCAGGAAGGACTCGTCGGTCGTCCCTGTTGGAAACAAGTTGATCTGCTGCGCTGAGAAGCAATATGAGGAATAGTGCTTACCAAGTAACTGGGTTACCCCTCTCACGAGCAATGACTCCAATATTAGCCTCAGCGATTTCTTGAGCGATGATATGAGCCTCCAATGCGCCGTCGCTGCCACCACATCCAAGAGACCATCCGTTAGCCAAGCCGCCAACTCAAAAGTGACGGACGAAACGACGACTCACAACACCATCTTCATCTGACTCCCCCCAAAGAACGCTTCCACCTCCTTCTTGAGTGCAATCAACGTGCTCATCTGATCCGCACTCGACACAGCAACGACCAATGGCTTCCGCCCCATCCCTATCTCCCAGAAGACCCTCTCGACCTCAGTTGCACCCCCCGGCAGGTCCTTGTATCTAACCAGTGCTGCACGCAGCCTACGAATCTGCGTAGATACTTGCACAGGTACCTGCGTTGCGGGATACACCAAGCCATGCGCGATCTGGACATGGAACGCGACGTTGTCGCTCATCAGCGCACCGGGGGCTAGGCGGTGTGGCTGGGAGAGAGCAAAGTACGCCGAGAGGCCCTTAAAGCTAGACGCGCCCATTGGTGGAGTCACAGCTGTCGTGATGCCATTCCGGAGGGAGGTGAAGGTCTCCTTGCCGCCGAGGACGAGGCCATCTGACGTGCGTGGGACGAAGCCGTCCGAGGGAAGATCGGCGTTGAGCTGTCGTGCATCGCCATCTGTTGTCGAAGGCTCCTCGACAATCTCTTGCAGGCCGAGGGTGGTGCCATACAGCGAGAGACCGGGGGAGATGGTTCCTATCCGCCACCAGAAAGCCGAAAGCGCTCTGTCAGAAATGAATTGCGTTGAGACAGGTGAAGATGGCAGACAACTCACCTCCCATGAGATTGATTATCTTGTATCCTTTGGTCTTACCATCAAAGATCCACCTAGAGCAGTTCCCTTTGCACACCACTAGCCCTTTGGTAACCACTACCTGTCCATTACCAATCAAATCGCCGTATGTCTCCTCTACCAACTTCCCTTCAGCTCTTAATATGATACTTGACACGTTGAGGAACACGACCTCACCCTCCGTTTCGAGCGGCTCGATGGAGACATCACCGTTCCTACTGGCCTGGGTCGCGGTGAACTGCTGCGTGAAGTTAGCAGTGTTCGAGGGCACTTCCTGGTCGCGAGCGGATCGGGGAACAATAGTTGGTGATAGGAGCTGGGGTTGGCCATCGACGTAGACCTGTACTGGTGTCGCGCCGAGTGTGAGCGGGTGTGAGCCCCATACGACGACGTCTGCGAGAGGTAGCGACACTGTCAGCTGGTGTAGTTCCGAGCAGCAATAACCGAAGGAGCGAAGGCAGATAACATACCAGCATCGTAACCCTGTCGTAACCACCCGACGCGGTGGTCGAGCCCAACCATCCTTGCCGGCACAGACGTGACGCTGTGCATCGCGATCTCGGTGTCGAGCCCATGGTAGTGCGCGATCGCAGCTTCGGCGAGGAGATACCTCGAGTCAACCTGCATTCAGCCCTCTTGTCAGCAAAAGAGGAAGAGAAAGAGAGGTAAGAAGTAGAGGAGGAAACATACGGCAGGAGGATGGTCGGATTTGAAGATGACGGGCAGACCAGCAGAATGGATGATACGAGGTGCAAATACAGAGTGTCTATACGCCTCATGCTTGTAGTAACTTGATGTTGCAAACCTAGACGAATCAAGTGGTCAATTAGCGCTCCCATCCTTCTGTAAGCAAAAAACAAAAATTGAAGAAGGAGAAAGCCCACATTGCTACTCCAGGAGGGGGACCAAACATTTTCTTGAGTGTCGATGTAGAGAACCAGGCTTCGTGTGCATGCTGGACAGATGCGATGGGGAACGAGAACTCGTTCGACAATCGTTCGAGCGCGTCAAAGTCCATCGCTTGTAGCGGAAGGGCGAGAGGTTTTCAGTCCGATAGTAAAGGAGAGAAGAAGAATAAGACGGTTACCAACCCTCGTAGAGATGGACGTGGACTTTAACTTTGCCCCTCAGCGTCTCAACGAGGAGTTCCTCCTCCATCGCAGCCTTCGGATACTCCCCCAGCGCTTCCCACTTGTTCCTACCCCATGAAGGTAGCGCAAACCAATGATTCGTAGCCTCCAGAGCAGATGCTGTAGCACACCAGGCGTCCTGTGCGAGCTTGGTCGACTGGGCAGAAGCGTAGGCGCGTCGAAGAGCGTACACAGTGTCCTGCCGCGTGCCGCCTTCGTGTGCCCAGCCTTTGTTAATGTTTTCGCCTGAGAGAAAAAGAGTGCAAGGGTGATGGTTGTGAGGGTCAGAGAAGGGGAGAGTGAGCCAGGCAAAAGGAGAGGACTTGCTTACCGAATGCGTTCTGAGAGATGAGAAACGACGCCATCAGAAAACTAGGCGGGACAGATCAAGATCCGAAGATAAGTATTTAGCTCACCTTCATATTCCTGACTCCATTCGTCTGCACGACCATGCTCATGGGTGACCCTTCACTCGTATTTCTGAACTTCATGGCAACCGCCTCGCCCGAAATGGCATTTCCAGACCCAGGCAAAATCAAGCTGGTCGTCGTACCACCAGCAGTAACGAGCTTGAACGCCTTGTCGTGCGTGTTGAACGAGTCGAGCGCTTTGAGGTACGGCGAGACGTTGGCTCGTTTCGAGTTGAGGGAGCCGGTGCCGACAAGTGAAGGGAAGTTGACCTGGCCGGCGTGCGAGTGCATGTCGACGATACCTGTCGTGACCCATCTTCCCTGGACGTCGATCTCGTCTGCTCCCGCGACGGTGGTGGTGAAGTCGTCGTGGGGTCCGACGAAGCGAAGAACGCCGTTGGCCATCCAGATGACGCCGTTCTTGATGATTGAATTGTGGTGTTCACCTGTCCAGAGGGTTGCGTTCCTGAGAATAACATCCTTTGTGGTTGTTGAATCGAATCTATCTGAGACTGTCCTGTTTGTTGACGGGTTAGCTGTCGAGTGGTCTGGATACAAAAAATCAGGCGGTGGGCTGAGGGTCGGACAGATATGGGTGAGAGCGGAGGGAGGAAGGGGAGAAGACGAGTAGGATAAAGAAGAGAGGGTGACGAAGAGAAGAGAGAGAAAAGCAGCGGTGATTGAGATGAGTGACCGGTGAATCAGGTTGTCATTCCTGGGAGCCTTCGCTTTATCGTCGTGGAGGGGCAAGTGGATATGCCCAGCTGCAGCTTTGTTGTATCGAAAGCGGAGCATCGCTGTTGACTGTCAGGGGAAACTCACTGAACCGCCTTGGGGTCGTCTATTAGTCGCAGGAAAACTAACGGACGAGCGCGCGATGGAGGAGGCGGAGCGATTCCCATCACTTCTCACCCAATTCTTCTCAGCCTTCTTATTGAAGAAGAATAGGATAATAAGATGGCAAGTCGTCTCCCTGCACTGTTGAGCAAGTTCGGCAGCCGGCTCCCTATCCTCACTCAAGACAGTAGAGAGACAGAATGAACTACCCCATTTCGTACTGCCTTCCATCTGGTCTCCTTTAATGGCACAGAAAAAAAGATACAGCAGAAATCTAAATCAAGGCAGCTTCATTTCGAATATCTTTCTGTATGCTTCACCATCATCGTCCCCAGCCTGTCGTGGCGGATGTCAAGGAGGTGGAGCCGTCAGACGAGTCGAGAATCCATACATCCAACAGCCAGCATCTCCAATCCACCTTCCCTCAGCTCCAGATTGAACAACACTTCTACCCTTATACAAAGTCAGGTACCACAACAGACGGCTCTCTCGCTCCGTCGACGGAGAAAGGGGGGCAGCACCAGCCATGGCTCTGCCAACAACGTCAATGTCTCAGCAGCAGCAGGGGCAGCAGCATGATATCCGAAGCAGCAACAGCAACAAGGAGCAGGTCCTCAGTCTCCACCCAGGTCATTCAGTTGGAGATTTTATTATAGGTCAGTCGACTGAATCAAGTCGCTCACGCGCTGGAGATACAGATAGAACTGACTCAATCCCATCTCTCCATCCATTTTTTCAGGCATGTCATTATTTAACGTCCTCGATATACTCCGATCTGATAATGTGACCTGGCCCATCGTCGACATCAAATACGACGAAAAGGTAAAGCAGCCTTCACACCGCCCCTTCTTTCCTGCTCCTCCTGATCACTGACGTCCTCGCCCTCCGACCTCCCCCAGAACCCAGCACAGACACCCATCGTCCTCCAGCTACGCCCCCAAATGATCACCCTTCTCTTCCCCGCCC